>JANAVB010040974.1:0-23729 GCA_029216955.1 Iris pallida | reverse complement strand
CTCGAACCTTTCTTCTAGCTCTTGATTTTAGGGTTTCTGGTTTGGGTTAGGGTTTCCTGAGTGTAGATGGGAATGGGGGGATGATCGGCTGGGAGTCGAACCTAGGGTTCCGGCCATGGAGGAGAAGAGTGAGACCTAGGGTTTCAGACCTAGATCTAGGTTTTCCCGAGCTTGAAGACGAAGCTGAAGGATTAGGGTTTCACCTAGGGTTCAGGCGGGGAAAGTCTAGATGGAGTCGGAGAAGAAAAGTGGGACTAGAGTTCGGCCATGGCGGGACTTGATCAGGGTTAGAGGAAAACGAGGGGAGAACGAAGCAGCCGGAAGAGAGCGAGCATGGGCTAGGGTTTCGGCCATGGGAAGTTTTAGGGTTAGGGTTCTCCATGGAAGATGAAGCTAGGGTTAAGGTTTCGAAGGAGACGAAGACGAAGGGAGGAAGAAGAATGGTGAGAGAGAACCTTCGGGTTAGGGTTTTCCTAGCCATGAGCAGAGGACGGAGACCGAGTTCTCTTCGTCGGAGAAGACGAAGAGACGACAGCTCTCTCTCTCTCTCGACTCTCGGTTGGTTCTGGAGAGTTCGTGAAATGGAAGGAGAGAGAAGGCGAACGATTATATTCGTTAGGAGTCGGGCCGGGTTTTGGGCTACAAAGTCGGGCTGGTCGATTGGGCTGTATTTTTATTTGTAAGAAATATTAATTTAATTTATTAGTTTAGCAGAGATTAATTTGGACTGGACTGTGGGCTTAAGTGAGTGGGCCGGGTTCTGGGCGATAGGTTCGGCCAGAGCTTTAGGCTGACTGTGAACAGAGTTAAGATTAATAGGACTGGGCTAATATCCAACAGCATTGGATTATTGTTTGCTCTGTAGAATTTGGTTTAATGAACAGTGGACTGGACTGGGCCAGGTCTTGTTGGCCAGTGGGCTGGGAAATGGACAGGCCGGGTTGGGCTTAAGGCTGGGCTTAAATCCACATGGTAGCATGGTAGATTGGGCTGGTTTATTGGTTTGGGCTGTTATTTCAATTAATTTTGGGTGTTGTTTAATGCTATTTTCTTATCATAAAATTAATTATTGTATCTTAAGTATTTGTGATAATATAAATATATATAAATTCATGTTAGTGGTTATTATTATTTTGCAAATTATTCCAAAAAGGATTTATACTAAATATTACTTTGTTAATATAAAAGCTTCTAAAAATAAATTAAGATCTTTAAATGTATATTGTATATATAGTTATTATTAGTTAATATTGAATACTATTAAATGTTTTCCTTTATTACCAATTCTTATAAATTTTCTAGCTACTTGGTTATACTACTATATGTTTCTAATCAGCTAGTTAACCTTAATTAGCTAATTGTTATTAATTAAACCCTAATAATTGTACAAATATAACAGGTGATTTACAACCATGCAGTACTACTCTCGTGCAACCAAACCGAGGCAAGTACACCGGCTCGAACTCTTTACTCTGTATTTTCTGTCTTGCTTCATGTTCTCATATTGACACGTTGTACACACGATTGTTCATTGTTCACTGTTCATCGTTCATCGTTCACGTTCATCGTTCATTGTTCATTGTTCAGTTCTTACTTGTACATTGGGGTGGAGAAATACTACAGATATGTGACCAATCCTATTTTAGCTAGGCATTGACTAATAGCTTAGGTCTCACATCGTGCACGTGGGATTCTAAGCCGTACCATTGTTCACTGTTCACTGTTCATTGTTTACCCAGCCGGTCACATACTCTGATAGTTATTTCAAATGCATGTTACACTGATAGAATAGTTTCATTGTTTCTGGATCTGGTACTATAGTTCATCGTTTTTCCTGTATTACAGTTTCATATTCCTGTCTTGTACCACAGTTTATCTTGTGATTCTTTCTCATGCATTTCAGTTTACATTGTTTAGAGTTTCTTGTCGGGGTTGTACTTTGCTCTTTTCCTGACAGGATCGTTGCAGGTTTACTTGGGGATGTTGTATCTTCTTCATGGGCCAGAGCCCGAAGCCAGGATAGAGTTGTACCTCAGGATGGACTTAGAATTTCGAGTTATAGTTAGGTCTTTTCTTAGATTTATTTTAGAGGATTTCATCATGTATTGTATTGATGATTCCAGAATTGTATAATTTTTATTCATATTACCGATTTGTCTCCGAATGATATTGTATAATTAACTTATGGATTGTGGTGATTCTGGGAAACTGTATAGCAGCTGTGGTGGTTTATATTTCTTGTATCTTGGAGTTTTCCTTAGTATTGTACAGCTTACTTCGTCGTGTCCATCGACGAAGGCTGGGCGTGTTTGACTCGTATCCGATTATTCGGGAGCGGGTCGTGACATATTTTTAGTGGTGGCCCATAAGGTCTATCCCAATGACACTTAGGCTATAAAGTGTTATTGGGGGACCAGCGAAGCTAAGGAAAACTTCACAGCATAGGATTCGTGAAATTGTTACGGGTATGGTTTTACTAAAATTTCTTATAGTTAGGCCTATCTAATCAATTTTCTGTTTTGCAGGGTGGTTTAGACACGCAACACTAAGGTTATCAATTTTCCTGTACTTTAAACTTCTGAGGTTATTTCCTATATGCATTTTGCTAGTATAACTAGTTGATTACTAATAGCTGATTTGTCTTTAGATTTTCGTAGCCGTGGAATTTTTCCTAAAATTTCTTATTGTTATTCAAAAACCTTGTTTCTAATTTGAGATTTTATTTCCTATAGATTTGTTTTGTCTTACTGTTTGTGTTCTTGTAAAACTTAATGTTTTCTAAAAAGCAGATATTTACATCATTTTCCATCATGATTTTAACTTTTGGAATTTATTTGAATTTTCATAAACTCTTTTGAAATTTATGGAAAAAGTTGAAAGAATATTCAACGACCTACTATGGCGTGGCAGATGCGCACTGCAGTTTTTATCTGGGTTACAGACCGCGAGTTCACTGCAGTCAGTTGCGCACTGGCGAGGCAGGAGCTCTAAGTCAAAGTAATTTCAGGTATTCATAGGTTCTTGAATATTATTGAGGCTATGTCCTAATCATAAAATTTTGATCTCTTGAGTTGTTTTGTTAATATGGATAATTGATAGAAATATTCGATAAATTAATATTTTTAAATCATTGCGCCAAAGGTTCATTGCAGCCAGATGTATACTACACTGGCGGGGCATGAACTCTAGGCAATGTGATTTCAGATATATATGATTTTCGGATACTATTGAGACTACATCCATGTTATATACCATGTTTGATCTTTTATCACCATTGGAGATTTACTAGAAATTATCTTGATTTTTTTAATTTTTGGCTTTATTTGAATGTCGTAAGCAGCTGATCTAATTTTCAGAAATCATTTTGTTACCCTACGTTTCCTATAAAAATTTCTCTTGATTTTCCTAGAACTTATTATGGCCATGATAATGACATACCTATATGATTTTATTTCTGAAAGGTTTTGTCCTAAATGATTTTATTGGATTTAGGTTATTTTGGTGCCATTTTTACTATGCTAAATTTTAATTTTCTCCTGTTTAGAATTTATCATGCTAAGATTTTTTTTTACTTGGTCATTTTTAGAAAATCATATTTTACTAGTTGTATTAATTCGGATCATATGTTTAAATAATCCTTTACAAGTTTTCGTATTTTGATCGTGCTTACCGCGCTATTTGAAATTTTGAGGACAAATTTTTGTAAGGGGGGTAGATTTGTAACTCCCAAAATCACATTTGGTAAATTTCAGGATTTTCTCTAATTTTCTTTGGATTAAATATTATTTTTATGAAAGCCTTATTGCGATTAAATTAATTGATTTAAAATTAGTTTCGGGTGTTAATGAATTTTCCTCAATTTGAAAAGTATTTTTGAATACTAATTAGTGTATTTCAGATGAAGTGCAATATTGTTTAATGTTATTAATATTGATTAAGTTGTAATTGGTTATTAACTGTTAAATGATAAATGGTTTATTATATTTCGATTTTATTAATATATAATTTTATTGGAGAAAACAGTAACTATTTTCTAATAGTTGGTAAATTGTAATCTGTTGGAGCTTTTTCCTATTTAAAACTGTTTTAAATTTTCGTTTAGAGATCTGGTTCAATTTTGAATTTTGAAATCTTTTGATAATTGAATTTGAAATTCTGTTGTGTTTTGAAAAGCTGTTCAAATTTGAATTTAAAATTCTGTTACTAAGTTACTCCATTTAGCCCCAGATCTAATGTTAATTACTGCTACTGCCATCACATAATTACCCCTAGATCTACACATTTACCTACACTGCCACTATTATTACACTATAAATAATATTAAAATATACACACTTCTCAATACATTTCTGACACTGTCAGTTACACGTCATCTCTCTCTCCTCTCTGGAGGAGGCTGAGTTCACCGTGCGCCACCGCGCCCCTGCCGGAGCGTCACCGAGCTCGTCGGAGCGTTGGTCGCCGCCACCGCCACTACTCTGACCGCCTCGAAGCCAAGCCGCCGCCTCGACTGCTGCGCTGCTCCTCGAGCAGTGAGTCACCTCACAGACCGTACACCCTCGGGACCAGAGCCGCTCGGCTGCAGCCAGGCGTTGAGCTCCGTGCTGACCCCCTCGTTCAGCGTGTACTGCCAGAGCGCCACCTCGGGCTGTGCTGTCGCTTCGACTGCAGCGCCGTCCTCGAGCGCCGAGCCACCGCCATCACCCTCTGAGCGCCGAGCCGAGGAGCCACCTCCTCGTAGTCTCCGTCACCGCCGCTTCGAGAGCCGAGCCACCACCAGACTCGCCGAGCCACCACCGAAGTCGTCGTCTCCAGAGCTTCGCCGTCGGAGCCGTATCTCACCGCGCCGTGGATCGATCCCCTCCGATCACGGTGAGCTCCCCGCCTCGATCTCTCGAACCTTTCTTCTAGCTCTTGATTTTAGGGTTTCTGGTTTGGGTTAGGTTTTCTGAGTGTAGATGGGAATGGGGGGATGATCGGCTGGGAGTCGAACCTAGGGTTCCGGCCATGGAGGAGAAGAGTGAGACCTAGGGTTTCAGACCTAGATCTAGGTTTTCTCGAGCTTGAAGACGAAGCTGAAGGATTAGGGTTTCACCTAGGGTTCAGGCGGGGAAAGTTTAGATAGAGTCGGAGAAGAAAAGTGGGACTAGAGTTCGGCCATGGCGGGACTTGATCAGGGTTAGAGGAAAACGAGGTGGAGAAGACGAAGCATCGGAAGAGAGCGGAGCATAGGCTAGGGTTTCGGCCATAGGAAGTTTTAGGGTTAGGGTTCTCCATGAGAAGATGAAGCTAGGGTTAGGGTTCGAAGGAGACGAAGACGAAGGGAGGAAGAAGAAGCGGTGAGAGAGAACCTTCGGGTTAGGGTTTTCCTAGCCATGAGCAGAGGACGGAGACCGAGTTCTCTTCGTCGGAGAAGACGAAGAGACGACAGCTCTCTCTCTCTCTCGACTCTCCGGTTGGTTCTGGAGAGTTCGTAAAATGGGAGGAGAGAGAAAGGCGAACATTATATTCGTTAGGAGTCGGGCCGGGTTTTGGGCCACAGAAGTCGGGCTGGTCGATTGGGCTGTATTTTTATTTGTAAGAAATATTAAGTTAATTTATTAGTTTTGCAGAGATTAATTTGGACTGGACTGTGGCTTAAGTGAGTGGGCCGGGTTCTGGGCCATAGGTTCGGGCCAGAGCTTTGGGCTGACTGTGAACAGAGTTAAGAGTATAGGACTGGGCTAATATCCAACAGCATTGGATTATTGTTTGCTCTGTAGAATTTGGTTAAGAACAGTGACTGGACTGGATATGCCAGTCTTGTTGCGCAGTGGGCTGGGAAATGGACAGGCCGGGTTGGGCTTAGGCTGGGCTTAAATCCAGCATGGTCATGGTAGATTAGGCTGGTTTTGGTGGTTGGGCTGTTATTTCAATTAATTTTGGGTGTTGTTAAATGCTATTTTCTTATCATAAAATTAATTATTGTATCTTAAGTATTTTGTGATATAATAATATTAAATTCATGTTAGTGGTTATATTATTTTGCAAATTATTCCAAAAAGGATTTTATGACTAAATATTACTTTGTTAATATAAAAAGCTTCTAAAATAAATTAAGATCTTTAAATGTATATTGTATATATAGTTATTATTAGTTAATATTGAATACTATTAAATGTTTTCCTTTATTACCAATTCTTATAAATATTTTCTAGCTACTTGGTTATACTACTATATTTTCTAATCAGCTAGTTAACCTTAATTAGCTAATTGTTATTAATTAAAACCCTAATAATTGTACAAATATAACAGGTGATTTACAACCATGCAGTACTACTCTCGTGCAACCAAACCGAGGCAAGTACACCGGCTCGAACTCTTTACTCTGTTTTTCTGTCTTGCTTCATGTTCTCATATTGACACGTTGTACACACGATTGTTCATTGTTCACTGTTCATCGTTCATCGTTCACCGTTCATCGTTCATTGTTCATTGTTCATTGTTCTTACTTGTACATTGGGGTGGAGAAATACTACAGATATGTGACCAATCCTATTTAGCTAGGCATTGACTAATAGCTTAGGTCTCACATCGTGCACGTGGGATTCTAAGCCGTACCATTGTTCACTGTTCACTGTTCATTGTTTACCCCCGGTCACATACTCTGATAGTTATTTCAAATGCATGTTACACTGATAGAATAGTTTCATTGTTTCTGGATCTGGTATTATAGTTCATCGTTTTTTCTGTATTACAGTTTCATATTCCTGTCTTGTACCACAGTTTATCTTGTGATTCTTTCTCATGTATTACAGTTTACATTGTTTAGAGTTTCTTGTCGGGGTTGTACTTTGCTTTTTTTCTGACAGGATCGTTGCAGGTTTACTTGGGGATGTTGTATCTTCTTCATGGACCAGAGCCCGAAGCCAGGATAGAGTTGTACCGCAGGATGGACTTAGAATTTCAGAGTTATAGTTAGGTCTTTTCTTATATTTATTTTTAGAGGATTTCATCATGTATTGTATTGAGGATTCCAGGATTGTATAATTTTTATTCATGTTACCGGATTTGTCTCCGAATGATATTGTATAATTAACTTATGGATTATGGTGATTCTGGGAACATGTATAGCAGCTGTGGTGGTTTATATTTCTTGTATCTTGGAGTTTTCCTTAGTATTGTACTTACTTCGTACGTGTCCATCGACGAAGGCTGGGCGTGTCCGACTCGTATCCGATTATTTGGGAGCGGTCGTGACATGTTTTTAGTGGTGGCCCATACAGGTCTATCCTAATGACACTTAGGCTATAAAGTGTTATTGGAGGACCAGGGAAGCTAAGGAAAACTTATCACAGCATAGGATTCGTGGGAAATTGTTACGGGTATGGTTTTACTAAAATTTCTTATAGTTAGGCCTATCTAATCAATTTTCTGTTTTGCAGGGTGGTTTAGACACGCAACACTAAGGTTATCAATTTTCCTGCACTTTAAACTTCTGAGGTTATTTCCTATATGCATTTTGCTAGTATAACTAGTTGATTACTAATTGCTGATTTGTCTTTAGATTTTCTCGTAGCACGTGGAATTTTTCCTAAAATTTCTTATTGTTCCCAAAAACCTTGTTTCTAATTTGAGATTTTATTTCCTATGGAGATTTGTTTTTGTCTTACTGTTTGTGTTCTTGTAAAACTTAATGTTTTCTAAAAGCAGATATTTACATCATTTTCTATCATGATTTTAACTTTTGGAATTTATTTGAATTTTCATAAACTCTTTTGAAATTTATGGACAAAGTTGAAAGAATATTCAACGACTTACTATGGCGTGGCAGATGCGCACTACAGTCATTTATCTGGGTTACGGAGACCGCGAGTTCACTGCAGTCAGTTGCGCACTGGCGAGGCATGAGCTCTAAGTCAAAGTAATTTCAGGTATTCATAGGTTCTCGAATATTATTGAGGCTATGTCCTAATCATAAAATTTTGATCGCTTGAGTTGTTTTGTTAATATGGATAAAGTCGATAGAAATATTTGGTAAATTAATATTATTTAAATCATTGCGCCAAAGGTTCATTGCAGCCAGATGTATACTACACTGTCGGGGCATGAACTCTAGGCAATGTGATTTCATATATATATGATTTTCGGATACTATTGAGACTACATCCATGTTATACCATGTTTGATCTTTTATCACCATTGGAGATTTACTAGAAATTATCTTGATTTATTTTAATTTTTGGCTTTATTTGAATGTCGTGAGCAGCTGATCCAATTTTCAGAAATCATTTTGTTACCCTACGTTTCCTATAAAAATTTCTCTTGATTTTCCTAGAACTTATTATGGCCATGATAATGAACATACCTATATGATTTTGATTTCTGAAAGGTTTTGTCCTAAATGATTTATTGGATTTAGGTCATTTTGGTGCCATTTTTTACTATGCGTAAATTTTAATTTTCTCCTGTTTAGAATTTATCATGCTAAGATTTTTTTTTTACTTGGTCATTTTTAGAAAATCAAATATTACTAGTTGTATTAATTCGGATCATATGTTTAAATAATCCTTTACAAGTTTTCGTATTTTGATCGTGCTTAACGTGCTATTTGAAATTTCGAGGACGAAATTTTTGTAAGGGGTTAGATTTGTAACTCCCAAATCACATTTGGTAAATTTCAGGATTTTCTCTAATTTTCTTTGGATTAAATATTATTTTTATGAAAGCCTAATTGCGATTAAATTAATTGATTTAAAATTAGTTTCGGGTGTTAATGAATTTTCCTCAATTTGAAAAGTATTTTTGAATACTAATTAGTGTATTTCAGATGAAGTGCAATATTGTTAATGTTATTAATATTGATTAAGTTGTAATTGGTTATTAACAGTTAAATATGATAAATGGTTTATTATTATTTTTGAATTTTATTAATATTAATTTTATTGGAGAAAACTAACTATTTTCTAATAGTTGGTAAATTGTAATCTGTTGGAGCTTTTTCCTATTTAAAACTGTTTTAAATTTTCGTTTAGAGATCTAGTTCAATTTCGAATTTTGAAATCTTTTGATAATTGAATTTGAAATTCTGTTGTGTTTTGAAAAGCTGTTCAAATTTGAATTTAAAATTCTGTTACTAAGTTACTCCATTTAGCCCCAGATCTAATGTTACTTACTACTGCTACGCCATCACATAATTACCCCTAGATCTACACACATTTACCTACACTGCCACTCATTATTACACTATAAATAATATTAAAATATTACACACTTTTCAATTCATTTCTGACACTGTCAGTTACACGTCATCTCTCTCTCCCTCTTTCCTCTCCTCTCTGGAGGAGGTTGAGTTCACCGTGCGCCCACCGTGCCCCCCCGGAGCGTCACCGAGCTCACCGGAGCGTTGGTCACCGCCACCGCCACTACTCTGACCGCCTCGAAGCCAAAGCCGCCGCCTCGACTGCTGTGCTGCTCTTCGAGCAGTGAGTCACCTCGCAGACCGTGCGCCCTCGGGACCAGAGCCGCCTCGGCTGCAGCGCCAGGCGTTGAGCTCCGCGCTAACCCCCACGTTCAGCGTGCACCGCCAGAGTGCCACCTCGGGCTGTGTTGTCGCTTCGACTGCAGTGCCGTCCTCGAGCGCCGAGCCACCGCCATCACCAGGGCTGAGCGCCGAGCCGAGGAGCCACCTCCTCGTAGTCTCCGTCACCGCTGCTTCGAGAGCCGAGCCACCACCAGACTCGCCGAGCCACCACCGAAGTCGTCGTCTCCAGAGCTTCGCCGTCGGAGTCGTATCTCACCGCCGCGCCGTGGATCGACATCCCCTCCGATCACGGTGTCACGACCCGCACCCTAGAGTTAGGGTACGAGAACTAACAACGCCCAGCCTATGCCGCAGTGTCGGCGGTAGAACGCTGTCCTAGGGTCTCAATGCTTCTAACAGTATAAGACTAAACAGTTTATACTCCCCGAATGGGGGTGACATAGCAGAATATAAACTCAATCACATCTAAGTAGAGCGTAATGGAGATTGATAAAACATGAAATCGAAAAGAGATACAACAGATAGAAGTCTAAGTGTCTAAGATACAACTCAATACATCTCAGACTCAAATACAGTAATCCATAAATACATCTCAAATCAACTGAAAATAAACTATAAGCAAAAACCCTAGCTATCTATACAACCTCTACTGTCTCATCTAGGCTAGCAGGCAACCTCCAGGCTATCTGTAAAATTTATCAACGGGTCCAGTCAGGACTGGAGCGAGCACAGTACATCTCAACAGATCATAGCAGGTTAGAAATATAATCATGCAGTAAAGTAAGATACAGGATCTGAAGGAAATACAGTATGTAAACAGGGAAAGAGAACTGTATAGAAATATCTACTATAAGTAGAGAGCTAACAGTGGCTAGTGAGTCAGAGTACAATATAAACATGTGAATGGCATAGGAGATTCTGGGAACTTTACTATAGAGTAATTCTGGGAACTGTACTACTTGGATATTATTCACATGTTTACTTCTACTCTCCCCCGTACCCCCAATCAATACACAAGGATCCAACCAGGTTATGTTTGATTCCATGTAAAGGCCCACAAGGGATGATACATGGATAGCCCATAAATGGGTAATTCTGGGAATGCCCACAATGGGGTGATTCTGGGAATGCCCATAAATGGGTGATTCTGGGAAGACTCTGTGATCATGAGAGTACATGTCACAAGTGATCGAAGAACCGTGAAGCATAGTGATACACCATGTAAGTGAAACGCACAGAACATGTAGTATACGATGCTCCATGAGGGGATAACATCTCAAGAAAGGATCCATATAGTACTAATCCGTGTTACCAACGTGACAATATCAAGTATAGTAATCTAAAGCAGGAAAATAATTCTAACAGGATATAAAATGATCAAGAATGTACTCGCCTGATATCTAAATGTCCAAGGTAAAGATACTGTCCGGGGAGAGGTATCTGGCTCCTAATTAGAACAGCACAAGTCACAACATGTCCAGAAGGGTAATATAAAGCACTACAATGCATTCTACATGAATCTAGGTCAAACTAGGCCAAAGTCAACCCTTGGTCAACTCTGGTCAACTGCACTAGTCAATTAGGTCAAACTAGGTCATGTCCTAATCCAGCAAGTCTTACTAGGCCTAACCAAGACTATTCTAGCAAGCACACATCAATACAAGGCTATACAAGCCAACATACACCCAACTCTATATAGCATGCAATTATTCAATACTCAAATAGGCAAGAATTCACATTGGATATACACTAGGTAATATATTACTTTAAGCTATATATGTCTACACATATATACACATGCATATATTGGTATTCACATTAGGTCTATAATCATGACATTTCAAATGGTTATATAACTTATATTTACAACACAATATGCTAACATATATATATACATACATAGCTAAGTTAACTATATTCATAAATACTTATTTAAGAGGCTGTGTGTGTGTATGTGAACATGGCAAAGGGGCAAGTGAGGGTTAAATGGGCATACATAGTGTGTACATATCAAAGAGTGTCAAAGTATAAGTGAACAATGTGTCAAGTGTGATAGTGTCACATAGTGTAAGGGGGTACATGAGGTAATATAGGATTTGTGTTAATATAGAACATTACATCTCATTAACTTGTATATTGCATACATTACATCTATTATTACATTACATTCAGCTTGCATTCATTCATCATTCATTTATTCTCTTGCACCACTATATGCACCATACATTACATACTATGGAACCTACATATTCATTACAAGCCATACTTATACATGCTTACATTAGATAGGATACTTACACCTCATACATCATTTATTTAAATATTTACTCATGCTTGCATTCTCTATTTAATTACATAATGTATATACATTAACATGGGTTAAAATCAAATAGAACATTATTTTACACACAAGGGTGCACAAAATGCATATACCGAATAGTAACTCCTACTAATAATCAATACTGTACCATCTCAGCATGAATTAAAATCTAGGACTAAATTATGTTATAGATCTATGTGTTAGCTTTCCGAAACTTCAAACGGATCGCGTTTTCGTTTCCGAAAACTCCCGGAATCGCGAAAACACCGAGAACGCGTTTGTCATTCGTACAGCTGACACTCAAATAATTCTCCAAAAGTTACATAAAGAATTAGGCCTATTAATACATGTTTTTGGAAACTAACTTCAATACACTTCTTTTAAAAAAAACGGAAGATTAAACCGAGCTTTGAGCTAGAAGTTATGACATTTCTAAGTTAGGGCTGAAATTAAAAACGTTGATAAAATCATGACGGATTTGGGTAGTTTGAGACAAAAAACACAGTATATACACAATATATCAAGAACTCACTCTCTACACTAAATATATATGAGACACTATAGAACACATCTCCAATACAAAATATGAGATTAAATATGTAAATTCATTCATACATTACAACAACACATAGTGTGTCCAAATTTGGGATTTTCCCACATGGACACAACCACAACACAAAGGATACTCCTATGACCTTCAAATGGACATGAAATGGACACAAATGGAGATACAACCATGGGGGTCATTCCTATGGGTTCAAATAGACCTATATGCATGAGGAAATGAAAAGGAGAAGGGATTTATACCTCCCAGTAGATCGAATCGAAGAAAAGTCTTCCCGGAGCGACACCGACACGTAAGATTCTAAAAGGACACGAACGAGCTCCGAATCCTCCCAAACTTTGGTAGCTTCCTCCTTGGCTAGAATGGAGAAAGAAAAAGAAGATTTGGTGGCAAAATGGAAGGATTTGGTGGAGAAATTGCTAGGGATTGCTCTCTAGGAATTTGGGGAAGAACAAGAGAGAGTGTGGATGAGAATAATGAAATGAACTTGAGCCTATCCTCTCCCAAAGTGGCTGGCCATATAGGGCTATTTGTCCTATTATGGTAAGGTCCAAAATGCTCCCACTAACCTATTCTATGAGTATTAGGAAAGGGCTAATTGGTTGGGGCTAAATTAGTCATTCTAAAGTCTCTAATCACACTAACCTTATCCATAATAATTAGTCTAACCTCTAACTAAAATATTTCTATCATATGGACTAAATTTAATATCATATGGGCGATGCCTAACTAGTGTGTGGGTCCCACTAGAGTCAAACTACCCCCGGGTCCCCGTTTCAAGTCGGATTGAGTTGAAATTCGAACCCGACTCAAATAATCCCAAAACAACATCATAAATAATAAATATAATCAAAATAATTCAAAGAGGTCAAATGCAAAAATATCCTTAGGCCAAAATGATATTAAAATATCATAATCACATGGTTAGGCTCTAGGTCAAACAGTCTCTAGGGTTTCACTAGCAAAACGTCAAAACCACAAGTCATTGATTTTAAATAATTTTAAAATAATTTAAAATCACCAAATTATATCATAAATTAAATATCATTATTAAAATTATAAACACAAAATTTTGAAATTACCCTCATTTGGAAAACTGGGTGCTACACACGGTGAGTTCCCCGCCTCAATCTCTCGAACCTTTCTTCTAGCTCTTGATTTTAGGGTTTCTGGTTTGGGTTAGGGTTTCCTGAGTGTAGATGGGAATGGGGGTGATCGGCTGGGAGTCAAACCTAGGGTTCCGGCCATGGAGGAGAAGAGTGAGACCTAGGGTTTCAGACTTAGATCTAGGTTTTCTCGAGCTTGAAGACGAAGCTGAAGGATTAGGGTTTCACCTAGGGTTCAGGCGAGAAAAGTCTAGATGGAGTCGGAGAAGAAAAGTGGGACTAGAGTTCGGCCATGGCGGGACTTAATCAGGGTTAGAGAAAACGAGGTGGAGAAGACGAAGCAGCCGGAAGAGAGCGGAGCATGGACTAGGGTTTCGGCCATGGAAAGTTTTAGGGTTAGGGTTCTCCATGGGAAGATGAAGCTAGGGTTAGGGTTTCGAAGGAGACAAAGACGAAGGGAGGAAGAAGAAGCGGTGAGAGAGAACCTTCGGGTTAGGGTTTTCCTAGCCATGAGCAGAGGACGGAGACCAAGTTCTCTTCGCCGGAGAAGACAAAGAGACGACAGCTCTCTCTCTCTCTCGACTCTCCGGTTGGTTCTGGAGAGTTCGTGAAATGGAAGGAGAGAAAGGCGAACGGATTATATTCGTTAGGAGTCGGGCCGGGTTTTGGCCCACAGAAGTCGGGCTGGTCGATTGGGCTGTATTTTTATTTTAAGAAATATTAAGTTAATTTATTAGTTTAGCAGAGATTAATTTAGACTGGACTGTGGGCTTAAGTGAGTGGGCCGGGTTCTGGGCCATAGGTTCGGGCCAGAGCTTTGGCTGACTGTGAACAGAGTTAAGAGTAATAGGACTGGGCTAATATCCAACAGCATTGGATTATTGTTTGCTCTGTAGAATTTGGTTTAACGAACAGTGGACTGGACTGGGCCAGGTCTTGTTGGCCAGTGGGCTGGAAAATGGACAGGCCGGGTTGGGCTTAAGGCTGGGCTAAAATCCAGCAGGGTAGCATGGTAGATTGGGCTGGTTTATTGGTTTGGGCTGTTATTTCAATTAAATTTGGGTGTTGTTAAATGCTATTTTCTTATCATAAAAATTAATTATTGTATCTTAAGTATTTTGTGATAAATATAAATATATATAAATTCATGTTAGTGGTTATTATTATTTTGCAAATTATTCCAAAAAGGATTTTATGACTACATATTACTTTGTTAATATAAAAAGCTTCTAAAAATAAATTAAGATCTTTAAATGTATATTGTATATATAGTTATTATTAGTTAATATTGAATACTATTAAATGTTTTCTTTATTACCAATTCTTATAAATATTTTCTAGCTACTTGGTTATACTACTATATGTTTCTAATCAGCTAGTTAACCTTAATTAGCTATTGTTATTAATTAAAAACCTAATAATTGTACAAATATAACAGGTGATTACAACCATGCAGTACTACTCTCGTGCAACCAAACCGAGGCAAGTACACCGGCTCGAACTCTTTACTCTGTATTTTCTGTCTTGCTTCATGTTCTCATATTGACACGTTGTACACACGATTGTTCATTGTTCACTATTTATCGTTCATCGTTCATCGTTCACCGTTCATCGTTCATTATTCATTGTTCATTGCTCTTACTTGTACATTGGGGTGGGGAAATACTACAGATATGTGACCAATCCTATTTTAGCTAGGCATTGACTAATAGCTTAGGTCTCACATCGTGCACGTGGGACTCTAAGCCGTACCATTGTTCACTCTTCACTGTTCATTGTTTACCCAGCCGGTCACATACTCTGATAGTTATTTCAAATGCATGTTACACTGATAGAATAGTTTCATTATTTCTGGATTTGGTACTATATTCATCATTTTTCCTGTATTACAGTTTCATATTCCTGTCTTGTACCATAGTTTATCTTGTGATTCTTTCTCATGCATTTCAGTTTACATTGTTTAGAGTTTCTTGTCGGGGTTGTACTTTGCTCTTTCCTGACAGGATCGTTGCAGGTTTACTTGGGGATGTTGTATCTTCTTCATGGGCCAGAGCCCGAAGCAAGGATAGAGTTGTACCTCAGGATGGACTTAGAATTTCAGAGTTATAGTTAGGTCTTTTCTTAGATTTATTTTTAGAGGATTTCATCATGTATTGTATTGAGGATTCCAGGATTGTATAATTTTTATTCATGTTACCGGATTTGTCTCCGAATGATATTGTATAATTAACTTGTGGATTATGGTGATTCTGAGAACATGTATAGCAGCTGTGGTGGTTTATATTTCTTGTATCTTGGAGTTTTCCTTGGTATTGTACAGCTTACTTCGTTGTGTCCATCGACGAAGGCTGGGCGTGTCTGACTCGTATCCGATTATTCGGGAGCGGGTCGTGACAGATTCCGAGTGGAACAATGCACGGATAGCGGTTAACTCTTCTTCTGCCACCCGAAGAGCCCGGACACTTGGCAGGGCAGAGAGGTCGACTCTCGGAGCTGCCCGAGCAGAAGATGACGCAAGGACCATCGTCCCCTGCCCCGGCTGTCCCACCACCTGACTTGCGGAACTTGAGCCCGCAGGAGGCCCCTCAAGACGAGCCGGAAGGGCAGGGGGTACGCTCCCCTCCGCTAGTGCCCCTTCGGCAGAGCCTGTCTCAACAATGTCCATCATCGGCACTGGAGAGGCAGGACCTGTATGTCCAGAACAACAATCAATCGACGTAACCCGACGGATGTGATGATAGAGCAGATAGGCCTCCTTGCAAGTTAAGATTCGGCTTATCTTATCAGGGGAGGAGCATGGAGGCTGCAGCTCGTTCGCAGCTGACATGGTCTCCTCACCCGCGACCTCCAAATTAAATTCGGCTGTTTCTTCTGCCCCAGCCACCTAGAAGGGAGATACGACTTGATCAGCTTCATCTTGATGAAATTCAGCAATTTTAGGGACAGGTTCATCGGAGCCCCCGTCATCTCGAGTCACGACCTCGACAACTTGAGATTCCTCTTCTTCTGACACCTACGGGAGAGAAGGAAAATGATTAAGATCAAACTGGAAGAAAAGAAGAACTGAATAAAAATGGTAGTGACTCATTTTACCTCCGAAGCGGGGTCGACCTCCTCGCTTCTCTCCCTTATAGTTAGCCTGCGATGTCTGGTCGCAGCCAATTTTCGGGAGTGAGGAATGCCGCCAACAGGGGAAATTTGTCTGCTACGCTTCCGTACAAAACCAGGTGCGACGGGTGGCTGATCTGCCACCATCTCATTTAACGAAACAGGCGGCTGATTTGCCCCAAAATCTTCCACCGGGAAGAAAGAGTTAGCTGCATCACGCTCATCGTCCTCATCATCCGTAGTGGTGGAGTCTGAGTCTGGCACTTTGACTCTATTCTTCTTCTTCCTCGTGTTGGCCCCTTGGGGCTTCTCATCCAAGCTAGTACCAACAATAAAACTAGTACCCGAGTGAAAACCGACAGGGAGTTTGTTCGGCATAACATGGTACAAAGCTGCCATATACAAAATCTCTACCGACGCCTTATTATCAAGAAACCGAGAAAATGGTACGGGTATGGAATGTATCATAGTAGTGTCTGTTTGCAAAAACAAAAGTATAGAACTTTATTGATACAAACTGTAATAAAGATTACAAGAATTCTGGAAAATTACAACTATAGGAATCCAATCTTGATGACGATTGCTTTATCCCTTGGACGATGTGAACTATGAAGACGAAGCCTTTGAAGTTGAAAACAACTCTGGAAACTGAAGGCAAAAGCCTCTGAAGTTGAAGACAAAAGTCTCGGAAGAATGCAGCAGCACTTTGGCAAGAACTCCTGAACTCTCTGATTTCTGATCTCTGATCTTTATCCCCTTTGAAATGAAGACTTGAAACTCTATTTATAGAGTTCTAAAAATAACTAACTAATTTTGGACTGTGCAGGATGATTTGCGTAGCATTAGTTTGCGCAGCATTGATTTGCACAGACAGTTACTGGATCGTGGGCCAACTATCATGGACACATGGCATCATTTGATAGAAATGCGCATGATCGTGCATAAACAGTTGCCACGTAATAAGCAATCGATGGCATGAATGCCACGTTTAACTTATCAGTTATATTAATGGAGTGCGCAGAGTTGAATTGCGCATACATGGTTTGCGCAGACTCAAACTGCGCAGGATTGGTTTACGCTGCCAGCTGTCAGCCGCCCTCGAGCACTGTGCGGCACAGGAAACGAACAGACTCCTTGTTATCCGCGCTGTCAGTTGTCAGAAAAGATTTGATTTGATTTGGTAATGATGACTTCTGCCACGTCAGTCTGCGCAGTTAGAAGTGTGCGCAAAGCAGTATACGCAATCGGATTGCTGCACAATCTATTGTCTGCGCAATTCATCCAAATGATGGGTTTCTTGATTTCTTGACTTTGTTGATTGATGCAACTTGATTTTTTAGGACCTACAAGACCCCCTTCAAAGTTTTCGAAAGTTCATTTGATTCAAAGTTTCGAAATACTTTAAATTTTTTGAATTTGAATCAAGTTGCGCATGATGATGAGCTGTCTGCGCAAAGTGAAGTGCCCCCAAATTTTAGGCGCAATCCAAGACAGCCGTTTCGTATTTCAAAGGCTATAAATAGCCGTCCTTTCATTTTCAATTCTTTACTTTACAATCTCGAAAAATCTCCTCTGAGCCCTTACTGTCTTCCAACTCCAACGACTTGCCATGGCGCCCCGACGATCTAATGCTGTCGCCGCCGCCGCCGCGAAGGGAAAAGCTCCGGCCGAGTCATCTGACAGAGTTGCACGGCGAGCATCTCGACATGAGTCCGCGCACCCCGCTCTGATAGGTAGTTTAAACCGATCGAAAACCCCTTTTTAGGGTGTTTCAACTTCCTTCGATCTTCGAAACTCATCTCTTTTAGAGATGAGTTCAAATTGCGCCACCCTTTTTAGGGTTTTTTGGTTGCATAAACAGTCAGTCTTCATTTTTATGAAGGCTGTAATCCTGCACAATCTATCGAATTGTGCTGACAGAAAGTCAGCACAATCGATTGATTTGCGCTGGATGTCAGCGCAATCGATTGGTTTGCGCAACCTGATGCGCAAACTGATATTGCGCAATCTATGTCAGCGCAATCTGAGGATTGTGTACTCTACTATTTTGTTTGTCTGAAAAATAGAGTCTTTAACTTGTACTGATCTTCATCTGTTTTTGATGCAGTTGAAACCAATGAAGATCCAAACTATGAACATTTTGTGGGAACTCTCACAGAGTCTGAATACAAAGAGGATCTGTCTCACGTTCATTATCCTCAGTACGATCTGCCGGCTTCTCGTCAGGCAATATTGATTTCCCAGGACAACGAAACTTTAATGTATCTGATGAATGGACAGCCTCTGGAATCAGCAGATGCTGTTATCCACAAGAAACCCTTATTCTTGTTTGGTGACGCCTTTGAAAAAGTCTCCCAGCCTAGGCCAAGGATGGAGGAAATGGTAGTCCACCGGGAAGATAGATCATTCTTCATTCCTGACATTTCTCTGCTGCCTTCCTTTGTCGCGGTATGCTCATGCGAGTTACCCAAGAAAGATGGAGTGGAACATCACCCTTCTCCAGGATGCTCGTGCAGGGAAGATATTTGTAAAGAAGGTTAACGGGAAAGATATGTTTTACAGCTCTTCTGACAGATACAGTGTTATGTTGAGAGGTTTGAGACCCAGCTGCATTCCACCGGAGAACTCCTCTATGCTGATGCCCGTCAGAACCCCTATATTCGCAAATGAATTTGCGAAGGAAGAAGGAAAATACCCTGAACAGGATATCAGAATGACTGGATTAGTGAATCCAGATTACAAGCGATGGAATTGTATTGCAAATTGGGTTCTGACAGCCTTCCAAGACAAACTCCAACAGATTAACCTGTTTCAAGCAGTGCATGCCACTGTATACGGCTTTGCTCCTAACCCTCATATGTTTTTGGCCTTGGCTGAGCGATACAATTACAGGACAGGAACCTTCATGACCCCGGGTGGAGAGATGGGGTTTGCACTCCACGAGATGAAGTACATCTCATACTTGCCCATGGCGGATGCTCCTTATGAGGAGTTTGTTCCCACAAATGACGAGTTGGAGAAACTCAGAAAAGAAAATGCAGAAATGGTAGCAGTGTTTGAGGAACTGCTATGCCATTACAAATTTGCTCTTTGTACTATAAGAGTGCTACGGCCAACACTTGCTATTCTTCAAAGTAGCTGCCATACTTGTTCTTAAATCATATTGAAGAGAAGAAAACCAAGGAAAATGACAAATGTTACCCTCATTTTTTTAAACCCTTAAGTAACACGGAAGTCATGATAGATGATGGAAGAAAGTAAACATTATGATAAGGAAATGAAGGATGATTATCAATGTCCACCTTTAAAGAAAGGTGACATTTTGGAGAGTTTTTTGAGAATGGGTTACAGACCCATGTCCAAAGAAGCCCAGTTAGCAGGGTTTCTGACACACTGGCTCAGACGATTCGTGGTCCCGGGATCTAGTGCAGTGGACCGTTTTCATCGCGGTGTACTTTTTGCTGCCGTCAAGCTAGTCTTCGGTTATAAGGTTGACTTGTTATCAGCAATGACCTGCAGATTGAATGCGAGTCTTCGTTGTATGTTGACTCGATGCTGAAGGCAAAGGGAGAGAAAGAATTCCCCCGTCTCGAACTGCCGTATACTTATCTCTTTGGATGGTTACTCCTCCACTATCCAACTTTAATGGACCCTGGTATGGGACCAGTAGATGGCAGTTTCTTGCGCAGATATTCTCAGGGTAAATGGAAGTACACCTCTCTGAGTGAGTGCAGATTTGTTTTAAATTTGAACAGAGGATGGAACTTCTGTTGCGCCCCTCTCCCTGCCGGTCATGACCAGATGCCACCAAACATGGTAGATTCAAAGCTGCAGCCCTTAAACCGTGTGGCCTTTGAATGGTTGAAGACAATTCGACCATCTCATTTAGTATACCGCTTTGAAGAAGAATGCTTTTTGGAACCATACCTCCCTAGCCGGTTTGCCCGACAGTTTGGATATGACCAATTCCATGTAGGGAATGCAATCACCTGCCTTCAGGGCAAGGGTTTCTTGATTGACGGGGCCCGAGCTTGGGCCTACTACAATGCCCGTGACACAAAGGCTACCTTCTCGATGCCACCAAAGAGCACTCCTCAAGGGCCTCGGATGCTCTTCACATACTCGGTATTTTACACATCTGCAAATACTTTTGCCGAGAACTTTAATCTCGCCGATAGTTTTGCTTCTGCGATAAGATTGAGGAAAGGGAGGATAGCTTTATCAATCCCTGCCAATGATGAGGCGAACGAGCCGGCGGATGAACCCCTAGAAACTTCAAGAGAAATGATGTTCCAACAAGAGGTAAACGCAGCAATGCGTATCTCTCTGAGAGTGGAAAAGTCTCCTGCCAAGAAAAGAAGAAGAGAGGAGCCTCCTGCTCCTGCAGCAAAGAAGAAATTGGTCTTGGAGCATTCTTCTGATAAAGTGACTACAAGATCCCAATCTCGGCAGCTAGCCGAGACAAATCAGGAAGCTGCTACTACACCAACTTCTGTACAGAAACAAACAGCACCAATAGATGTAGAGAGTCCCTGATAGACCTCTACATAGAAAGAAGAAGAAGAAGTTGGTCACCAGAAGAAATTTAGAAGCCTCTTCTTCCAAACAACTCCTAACTTCAATAGATGCTGCAGCAGGACTTATAATGCCATCTCCCACACCTGTTTCTGAATCAGGGAGTAAAAACCCTTGAAGAGACTGAACAGAGGGGAGATCTTGACCCCAGAACTGAAGTTGAAACACTCAGAGAAAACATCATTGAAGAGGAGCTAAATATTACACGACCTCTTTCACCTGTCGCGGAGACGACTCAGCTTCCTCCTACTCCAAAGACTCTTCGTGAAGAAGAAGAGCGTGAAATGATCGAAGCTTTAGAAGATTGTTATAGCCTGCAGGAGGATCTAACCGCAACTGACAGTGGGAATGCAGCCCAAGAAGAAGAAGAAGATAAGGATGAAGAAAGCTCTTCGTCTGGAAATGTTGATGAGTATATACAGAATCCTGAAGGGGACAACGAAGAACACATATCTCTTGATACCCGCCGACGATGCTTCGGATCCTAAAAAGGATATTGAAGTAGAGGCGTCCGTAGAAAAGGTTGTTAACCCTGATGAAGACGTCGAGATAGAAATATCTCCTGAAGAAGCGGCTGGTGAAGATGTTCAGCAAGAGAATCCCGCCACCGAACCCCAAGGTATAAAACGAGATTTAACAATCTTCTTTCTTTAAAATAGATTGATATCTAATATCTTCATTTGTAGTTCTTGCAGATCTTGATACTCTACCACACCTCCGATGGACCTGGCTATGGTGCCTATTCCAACGGTAGTTGTTAGTAGTAGCCATCACTTATCTTGCGGCTCTGAAGCGGGCAGCAGCCAAGCTGTCGCAATTGAAGCTACTTCCGTTCAACGGGAGTCTATTCCAGCAGGAAATGCAGTTGTTGTTAGATCCAATCAAGGTAAGACTGCTTTTAATTTGATCTTTTTGTTTATTGGCAAATTAGTAAAATAATAATTTTACTTTTTGCAGAAGAACAAACAGGAGGAGCAGCTAGTTCCACTCTGGCTCCTTTGTTTAAAGAGCCCATCATTCAGCAGCAAAGGATTGAGCAACCGACTACCCCATCCTCAACAGGGGTAGCTTCGACTCCTGGAACTATAGCCATCAATCAGCAAGTTGTACAATCATTTACCAAGTGCTTTTTTGAATCGTTGGGATCTCTTGCTCATAAGATGATAGAGAAGGAAGGAGCTGACTTTATTATGGTTAGGAAGCCAACTTCTTTTTTAATAAGAGCCATAAGGGATCAAGGAGATGAGGCTCAAGCCATTCTTCTTGAACATATATTGGATGAGTTGGAAGTATCCATAAAGAAATATAAAGAGCTCAAGAAGAAGAATATAGACTCTCTGGTGCAAGCCGAATATGAGCGACTAGCCCAAGAAGCTGATATTGAAAGGATAAACCTTCAGAACCTTTTAGAAGCTCATTCTGCAAAGTCAGCTGAATTCAACTCAAAGATAGAATCAGTTACTTTGGCAGCTGAGAACAAAGGACAGAGGCTTACTGGATTGAAAGCGGAAAATTATTCGCCTTCAGAAGGAATTTGAAGAAGAAACTGCCAATCAACGACTTATGATTGAACAACTCAATGCCCTAATTCAGGAGAAAAATGAGTATGAAGAGACTCATAGTGCTGAAATTACCCGCAGGACAATAGATATGCCTGTTTTTGATGAAGAAAAAGGGATGGAAGAAGCAAGAATGAGAGTAACAACTAGTCACGAAGAAGAGTTGCAGACCTTGAAGCAACAGATCAACAATTTGATTTTCCTCCCTCTTGATTGAAACTCTTTTGTATCTTTGTTTTTGTTGCTGTGGAAGCATTTTTGTACTGTCTTATATTCTGATTAAATAAAAGACATTTTGTTGTGGCTCCATTATTTATTGCATATCTTATTCAGATATAAATAATAGATAGATATTTATTGACAACTTAATCGAAAACGACAAGTTGCTGATGTAGAAGATGAACGATGATGAATCGTCAATGTATATGAAAAATGAGTGAACGGAATACCGTCAAGTAACAATGAAAGAACGAGTAAATCGTCAAATGATGTTGAAATGAACGAATTAACCGTCAAATGATATAAATGAACGGGTTACCGTCACAATAGATGAACGGATGAACCGTCAGATATTAACGAACGGACGAATCGTCGGATGAGTGTAAATAAATGAACGGATGAACCGTCAGGTGAATGTGATAAATGAACGATGAACCGTCGGATGAATGTGATAAATGAACGGATAACCGTCGGAAGTTAATGAACGGATGAACCGTCTGATGAATGTAATAAATGAACGGATGAACCGTCGTTTTATTATTTGAGGAACTTCTGTCTATAAATATAGCAGAAATCTGACAGGAATAAACACTTCTGCTCTTCAACATAAAAATGTCGTCCGGAGAAGCATCTAAGAAGCCGAAATCGCCTCGAAGGTTGAGAAGGGCACTGAAGAACGCCCTGCCGATCCAATCCAGCCGAAGAGGCAAAAGTGGCGAAGGTCCGTCTGCACTTCAGCCACCACGAGACATTC
>JANAVB010040973.1:0-54233 GCA_029216955.1 Iris pallida | reverse complement strand
ATATATATATATATATATATATATATATATATATATCCCAAATTTGATCGAATCTTCACTAAAAAACCCAATTCAAATCCTACATAATCGTAATCGTATTCTCTCACGCTAACCCAAATCCTTGTACAAATTGAATCCAAATTTCGAATTTAATCGAATCTAATCTATGTATATTTATACAACTAGATATAGGTATTGGAAACTCTTTCACCCGCACGCAACCTCCTTCCCTGGCCTGTGCGTCGCCTGCACGCATATCTCGGACCTCCTACGCGTCCCTCCGACCGCCCTCCGCCGCTCTGAGCCAACGGAGTGCTGGATACAGTTGCGCGACATCTACTGATCGTCTGAAATAGAGGACTGCTCTGTGTCCAGCCACCCCCAGGTACCTGTCCTCGTCTCTTTCTCCTTTACCCCGTCGTCGATTTCTGAACCAAAGGGTTCTGGGTACTGACAACCTATAGGACTTCAACGCTATCAACCTGTTTTTGATCTAGGTGATCCTAGCATGAGTAATTCGAGCTTGAAATCTCAGAAAATATTTTGTATCAAACACCAAAAAATAGGGCAGCAAACTAAGTCCAGGACCCCGTTTGGAAGGGTAATTTAGGTCAGTATAGTTAGAATTCTCGAAATCACTTGACACATAATTGGTGGACGACATAACCAGCATCACAACAATGCTTTTACTTCTGAAAGTTTCCATGTAATCACGAAAAAAGAGAGTTTCAAACTAATTATATTTTAGATTTTTTCTCCGATATGGCGTGCGCCCCGACAAATCGGCAACGTGGTCGCAACCCATGAGCATCAAAAGATGCGTATGGATGTTGTCGACGTGTGGGAACTGACGGAACTCGATTTCGTTATGCGTGCGCGACGAAATCGATGCGTATCCGTCAAGATACCCCGTATCGACCACTTTACAAACTAGGCCATAACTTTGTGCACGTTCGTCATATCGAGATAAAACTTGCGCCAGCAGGACCTATCATTTTTCTGGTCCTGTATGCCAAGTTTGGTCCGATTCTGAGAAGGTCGACCAGAACGCCTTTTTGGCGGCCCACGATCTCCTCCAACGGGCAA
This sequence comes from Iris pallida, assembly GCA_029216955.1. Lineage (NCBI taxonomy): Eukaryota > Viridiplantae > Streptophyta > Magnoliopsida > Asparagales > Iridaceae > Iris > Iris pallida. Next base: position 53,147 of record JANAVB010040973.1, on the reverse strand, counting down.
AATTGTGCACGGCCCGTCGGAATCCAACTTTGGACATACGGGGGTTGTCTCCTCAAATCGGACCCGTAGACATATAGTTTGACGACTTTAGAGACCGTAGGTATTGACACGCATTTTGATAAAACAGGTCCAACGAGGACATCGTTTTGACCCGAAATTACAATTTTGCCCCTGTTCCAGAATTTGACTTTTGGACAGGCATTTCTAGACATATCTTTTATACCAAACAGTTTGTGATATTTGTTTCAGCATCCGAGCTCCTTTGGATTTTGACTTTCTTGCTGACGATTCTGACTGTTGGATTTTGCTACATCTTGTACCACCCTCAAGCAAGATACCTTGCCACCTTACTCTATGATTAGTACTTTATTTTTTTAGTTATTTATTTTCAATTTTATATTTGTTCTATATTTTTTTATATATCACTGTGCGTCCAAGTTACACTTGGGTGCAAGCGACTATATCGGTCATTTTATTTGCTTTTATATTATCTTCTTGCATTGACTTAGCTTAGTGACCAACCATTGGATGATGAGGTATTGGTATATCTCATACAGCCTTGACACATACTTTACCATGTATTGTGGGTCCCATATAGGATCCTTACTCGCGTAGTCGGTCGGCCACCGATGCGTATGAGGCGTACGACGGTTAGGAGCAACTGCCATTAGAATTTCATGCTAGTGGACTTGGTAGTTGTTAGAGTTTCATAGGGGTCATGGATGTGACTCTATTAGGCATTGGAGGAAGAACAATTCCTTGATGTATGGGCCACATATATATTGCTATTGTAATTGAAGCTCAACTGGAGATGTAGGTTCACCATACTATTACTTATTCCCTCTGACGTTCACAGAGCGTTATGGACATTCCTATTACTGATTCCCTCTGACGTTCACCGAGCGTTATGAAGGAGGCAACTGATTCCCGAAGGAAGGGACGATGCCACTTCTATACAACCAGAGTGCCCATATGTGAAGGTTGTTCTTAATTGCATATTCACTATAGTACGGTTAGGCACATTATTGCATGCATCCCTTTATTTTCTATTATATATACAGTTTATATGGCTGGTGTTCTTGTATTTTGTTACGTCCCTCTGAGGACTTGGTGATCTCTCCAAGTGTGCTATTGTCTTTCCACAGGTATTCTAGCCGAGATCGTGATCTCTTATTCCTTCGAAGATGACGTGGCTTGGAATCTTTCTTGCTACCTTTGCTAAATCATTTTAAATGTCATGTACTTTTTTCTTCAAATTGGTTGGTAGTGGATCTGTTTCCTTCCAACATCTTGTACAATGATAATTCAAAGTTGATTTATGATCTTTTATTCTTTCATTTTGTAGATGAGATTAATTAGTCTTGGTTTACTATATTTTACAGCTTATGTATACATACGAGGTTTCCATATACTGGAGTATACTTTGTATGTATGTAGCTGGCATATTTACGTACTTAGTCCTAAGTATTTTGGGACTGGGCGTTACAGATCAGGACCCTCAAAGATCTGGGTACCAAAGGTCACATCTACTTGTGGTGTAGGTGGACCTTCCTTTACCAACTAGAAGCAAATGGATTCTCGATAGTGGTGCTCGCGATAATGACTGGAGATGCTAATCTATTCACAACACTATCGATTAAAAGGAAGGATATGTATCCTTCGGCAACAATCTGAGAGGTTATATCATAGGTAATGGTACTATGGTAATCCTCCTTCTCCCATCATTAAGCATGGTTTAGTGACTTAGTTAAAGCATAACTTACACAGCATCAGCCATCTTGCTGATCATGGATATGATATTAACTTCGGTAAAACTAGATGCTTTATCTATGATAGATTATTTGGAGACATCGCCTTTGAAGGGATAAGAGAAGATAATATATACATTTTCTATTTGTCTATAGATAATAATAGTGCAAGAAGATGCCTCTACGCTCACAGAGACGAAAGGCTATTATGGCATCAACGTCTTGGTCATGCCAACATAGACACCATATACAGACTATCTACCAAGAAGCTAGTAAGAGGACTGCCTAACATCACATTCAAAAAGGACACTACTATAAAAATAGGCTTTTATCGATGACGGTATCCGTCGCTAAAAGTCATTTTTCCGTCGCTAAAGCCAAATAACGACATATCAGCGGAGGAAACGGTTTGTTGGGAAATCACGTGTCGCTAATTTCAATCAATCGCTAGTTTGTTGGAAATAGCGACTGATTAGTGACGGATTTAGCGATACGCTATTTATTACCAAATGCAAAGTATTAGAGACGAAAATGTCGTCGCTACTTTTATAGACTAACTACCGACGGGTCCGCGGCGTATTCCAGGATTAATGTTGTGACGGTATAGCGACGGAAAAGTACGTCGCTAAAGTGTTTTCGATACGCTATTGGTATCGGACAGGCTTGTAGCGACGAACCGGTTATGTCGCTATTCCGTCGCTATACTTTAAATCTATATTTTCTCGAACCTTAGCGACGAAATGTTCCAGATATTCCGTCGCTCTTCCGTCGCGCTATACTCAATTTTCCACATATTTCGTCGCTGTTTCGTCGCTATCCCATCGCTATTAAATACAATTTTGTGTGTCTAAATTTATGTTTCCTGCACTCCACATCCATGTTGACAGTTACACACACAATATACAGTCATATAAACAGTTTCCAATACAGATATAAACAGTTACACACATACCAAAAGCATACAAATAGTTTCGAAATCCACACATACCAAAAATGTTCCAAATTGTTCCCAAATACAAACAGTTTCCAAAAATATCTACGTCGACGGCGGCGGAGGAGGCGGCGGGTGGGTGTAGCGACCCAGCACATTTCGCAATGTCTTCGAAATCCTCCCGAGACAGAGGAACTCTCGAAGTCGGTGCTGGATCCGTGGGTGTTGTAGCCGGAGGTGCTGTAGCCAGATGTGCTGGAGTCTGTAGCGGAGCTGAATCGGTCGAAGTCTGAACCGCCGGAGCCGTAATCGGAACCGGAACGACCGGTACTATAGGTGTCGGAGCAGAAGCCCCTGCACTATCGTATATATAATTTTGTAAATCCTATAATATAAGGGTAATAGTGACCTGGTCGTAGATGGCAGCACCACCGATGGAAAGTTCTGGTACAGGTAGAGGTGGAGGTAGAGGTGGAGGTGGAGGTGGAGGTGGAGCTCTGAAAACGACGGACGACTGGGATGCAAACGATCCAATACCGTATGCTGTCGCCTTTCCCTACTCCGACCGTATCTACCCATAGTTTGTTCCTATCCATCGGCTGGCTAGGTCTAGCCCCCTCACCTCCCTTACCCCCCTCACCGACCCGACTCTCAAACTCCTCCTATATATATAAACGTAAATAAATTTAGAGTTAATATAAAGACTCATAATAATGTACCGATACCGATATCAATACTCATAGTAATGGGCCGATACCATACTCATACTCAATAGTAATAGATCGATACCGATACTCACATAGGAATGGCCCGATACCGATACTTTGAGTATCGGACCATTCCTATTAGTATCGGTATTGCAATCGAAATCAGTATCGGCCCATTACTATATGAGTATGGGGTACCGATATCGATACTCATAGTCCGATCATCTACAATTATAAAAATGTAATACATATAAAGAATAAGAAAACTTACATAAGCTTTGGCGGCTCGCTCATCTACGAGCTTCCCATCGCTCTTGCGCTTGTGGGTATGCGTAAAGACGGTGGAGAAGTCGACGGTGTCCGGATCTTGCCTTTCCCGGCGACCTCCTCACGCTTGTACAATTAAACATAAATTAATACTCATTTTGTAGAGTTTAAGACTTAAAAATTTGACAATTTAATAGAATACTCACCAATCGGCGCATGTGCTCCGAAGACGGGATCGAACCACCTGTGTGCTGACCAGCCTTAGCACGGGCAACCTTCGCCTTCTCAGACTTGGCCAGATAGGCAGGGGTCTCCATTTTTCTTCTTCATCTTCGCACAGAAATCCGCTCTGAGCCACTCCTTGCACCCATGTTATGATCCACTACCTCTCAGGCTCTCCGGCGCCTTATGATCGGGGATCATGTCACGTATCCTTTTGCTGGATACGATCTTGTAGCACCTCCGGATGGCCTGGTCCCTATGCTTCGGCCACCAGTACGACGCCTGCAAATAAGATAAACGCACATGAATGAACAAATTTTTGATACATATTGTAAAGAAAGACCATTATACATACCCTCAGCGCGTCAAGCCAAACGAACCGCATCTCCACCGGGATGTCGCCGAAGTTCAGGTACGGCCCATGGAAATTACGGTAAATCAAATCGCCTAGATCTCGCCCGACGCGGATCGAAAAAAACTTGAGATAAGAAAACAATGTACGACATCAGCTACTATGAAGAATATATGAATAATATATGAATTTACAATAAACTAAATACATATAATTACGTCTGCCCTTCGGCCCACAGCTCCGGAAGATGGACGTCGTCTGGGCGCTTCGGGACCGTCGGAGGATCTCCTACGCGTCGTCTGTAGACTCCGCGCTCGACCACCAAGTCCGGATAGGGATTGGCCACAATGGGAGCGGCCGTAGGGGTAGATGCAACCGGAGTGGTCGTAGGAGTAGTCGTCGGAGTAGTCGTCGGAGTATTGGCCGAAGGAGTAGCTCCTCCGACCGATGAACGGGCCGCGCCCAGAGATAACCCATCATGAACATTTAGAAACTCATTTTCGTCCACAGGTGGACGACTTGGACGCTCCAAAGGAGCCGGACGTGAGCCAGACCCATGCTGCAAACGTCCACGTCTGCCTCCCGCCATAGGCAAATCTGAATCACGTCCACGTCCACGTCCGCCTTCCGCCATAGGCAAATCTAAAAATGCATATGTAATACACATATTTTTAATTCTGTATACTTCACACTTGCTATATGTAACCAAGATATGCATATGTTTCCGATACATAAAACCTAACTACTAATACATACACTGCCCTTCCTGTCTGAGACTCTGTCTCTGGGTAAGCCCTCATACGTATATTGCCCCCTGAGCCTGATACTCAGTCCTAACTCGACTCCTAGACACACACACACCCTGACACATGATACTATCTAATTTTTTACACTTTCTTAACCTGGATACTATCAAATGATTATACACACAAACTCGACTCTTAGACGTCCTCTGCGTCCTCATCGTCCTCTTCCTCCTCATCTTTGCTTTCATCTATTTCCTTTTCTTCTTCGGATACTTCATCCTCTTCGGATACTTCAACCTCCAACGGTAAATGACCCCCTCTCTGACCCCCCTCTACTTCCCTGCTTCTCATTCGACTCTCTCATATGATATCCATCTCAACCAAAGAGTAGAGAAGTGTGAAAATATTAATATTAACCAAGGATCTGTATCGGAATCGGTATCATCATGAATCACATGGCTTGTTCTACCAGAGCATAATATAAAACCAAACGTATGAATCAGAGCTTCACATTCTAATATTGTGAATGTGAAGCTCTGCTTCACGTTTGGTTTTATATTATGCTCTGTTAGAACAAGCTATGAGATTCATGGTGATACTTATTTCAATATTGATCTTTGGTTAATATTAATATTTTCACACTTCTCCACGCTTTGGTTGAGATGTATATCATATGATGCGGAATAGGATGCCTCATGACCCGAATGAGAAAAAGGGGAGTAGGGAGGCTCACTCTATACACTCATCCGCCTACGATATACACTCTATACACTCTTACTTATGCAAGCCTTTTGAGGTAATCAGCATTATACTAGATTTCCAAAAAGATCTATAACTCTGATAGGCCCAAAAGACTTGGCATAAGTAAATTTAATTTTCAACACTTACCTATCTACTACTAAGATATCTTATATATATATCCTTCTAGGATACTCACTCTATACCGATATCTTAAATCTGATTTTCAACACTTACCTACCTTCTAGACACCGCCTAGACGCCGAAGCGATCAATATCGATACTCATAGAAATAGTCTGATACCGATACCGATACCAGAGGGTACATTGATACAACAATTGTTCTCATACAATATATACAGCCTTATTAACAAATACACAATTGTTCAAATACAACATTTATTCAAATAAAGTGGCTTCGTCAGAGATCGCGGGCTGCTCATCGTAGTTTGTGTGTATAATCATTTGAATGTTTCATCTTGTTGATTCAATAAAGTATTTGTTCTATTGTCCCGTGAAGCATGTCGATTTCGACAGAACCATGTAAAATAATACATGTTTGTGATTTATTATTGTTACTATTAGTTTCGTTAATTGTTCTTCTTATTTTACTCATTCCTTCTTGGTATTTTTATTTTATTCTATCGTTATTGTTTGTCCATACGGATTTCCAATATAGATGTCTTCAACAATAGAAAAAATCTTCATGCTTGTATGGGTACACTCAACAGTGCATGCGGCTTATATTTTGGTGGCAGTTTAGTCAGGATATTTTAAATACACTAAGGCCTCGTTTGGTTCGCAGAAAGGAAAGGAAATCATTCTTTGCTCTTTTTCATGGGCATGGTATACTGCAATTTCATCAATTTTCCTTTCAAGTATTTGGAAAGGCCATGAATATATAGTTAGAATAAATGCATAATATTGGGAGGGAAAGTGAATCCTTGGGGTGAGTGGGGGGAACCATTCCTCCATATTTTACTTTCATTTGAGAACCATTTTTCTTAACTCTCTTCCTGTCTGTTGCAGACCTTACAAACATCCATATCTGCATAAAAATGAAATAGAAAGACATATTCAAGATATGTTAGCCACTGGCATAATCAGACACAGTAATAGCTCATATCCTCGCCTGTAATTTTAGTCAAAAAATCTGATGGGTCTTGGAGAATGTGCATAGATTACAGGTCCTTGAATCAAATCACCATCAAAGATAGATTTCCTATAACTTTCATTGAGGATCTCTTTGATGAGCTACATGGAGCCAAGTACTTTTCCAAGCTAGATCTGAGGACTGGGTACCACCAAGTGAGGATGGTGAAGGAGGATGTTCACAAATAGCATTCAGAGCACATGAAGGGCACTACGAATTTCTGGTAATGCCATTTGGCCTTACCAATGCTCCATCCACTTTTCCAAGCTATGATGAACTCAATTTTCAGAGAATACATGAGAAAATTTGTGTTAGTATTTTTTGATGATATACTAGTATATAGTGCCAGCTTGGGAGAACACTATATTCATTTAAAGAAAGTATTCTCACAGCTAGAAACTCATCAACTTAAAATCAAGAGAAGTAAATGTTATTTTGCTCAAGAACAAGTAGGGTATTTGGGTCACATTATGAAAAAGAAATTTTGGCAATTCTCTTATCAGTTAAGAAGTCGAGCCAATACCTATGGGGAAGGTAGTTTACTATTAGAACTGATCACAAACCTTTGAAGCACATGCTAGAGCAAAGAGTGTATACTGATGCACAGTACAAATGGATTCTTAAATTACATGGCTATCAGTACAAAGTGTAGTACAAAAGGGCAGGGAGAATCAAGCTGCTGATAGTTTGCCCAGAAGAGAGGATGCTCAATTAACTGTAGTCACTGTGGTACAATCAGATTGGCTCACATTGTTCAAAAGTCAAATGGAACAATCAGTTTACTATACAGAGATGAAAAGGAAGTGGGAGCAAGGGTTATTAAACACCACCAAATACTCCATGACTGGTGATCTGTTATATTACAAAGGGAGGCTCCTAATAGACCCAGATTCCCAATTTGTGAATTTGATGTTGAAAGAACATCATGATATGTTGCAGGCAGGACATTCTGGAAGCTTGAAGTCTCTATAAACACTCAAGAGGGTCTGCTATTTGCCAGGTATGAAGAAATCTGTTAAAAATTATGTGAAAGCTTGTAAAGTTTGCCAACAGAACAAAGAGGAAAATATATCCCCAGCTGGGTTGTTTCAACCTCTCCCAATTCCTGAAAATATTTGGGAGTATATATCTGTGGTTTTTATAGAGGGTCTTTAGCTATCATAAAACAACTATAATGGTTGTGGTTGATAGACTCTCAAAATATATTCACCTCTTTGCTTTAACATACCCTTTCACTGCAAGTACTGTAGCTCAGGTTTTTGTTGATAGAGTCTTTAAACTACATGGAATGCCTAAATCTATAGTTTCAGACAGAGACCCTGTGTTTACTGGTCAATTTTGGCATGAAATTTTCAAATTACAAGGAACAAATCTCAAATACAGTACTGCCTATCACCCTCAATCTGATGGCCAGACAGAGGTAACAAAAGATGTATAGAAGGGTATTTGAGATGCTTTTGTAGTCATAAACCTAAGGAATGGAGTAAACACCTTCCATTGGCTGAATTTTGGTTCAACACTAATTGGCATAGTGCTACTAAACTCACTCCTTATGAAGCAGTCTATGGTAGAAAAACCCCACACATCCTTACATATGTTCCAGATGTTGTTACAGACAGAGCAGTGGTAGAGGGTTTAATGTCAAGAGACAATACTCTACAGCTTTTTAAGGATAATCTAGTCATGGCTCAAGACAGGATGATGAAGAAGATCTCAGACTTACACAGGACTGACAGAGAGTTTCAGGAAGGAGACTGGGTGTATCTGAAGGTTCAGCCTTATAGAAAAATCACCATAGCCTATAGGAGGCCACAAAAAGCAATCTCCTAAATATTATGGGCCATATCAGGTCCTATCAAGAATTGGACCGGTAGCTTACAAGCTCAAATTACCAGAGGAAGCCCTCATACACCCTGTCTTTCATGTATCCCAGCTTAAAAAGAAGGTTAGCCATCGTATTGAAGTTCAAAATGGCATTCCAACTCACAGGGAAGAAATTATCCAGGAACCATATTGGGTGCTCGAAAGAAGACTTGTGCAGAGGAGGAACCAAGCTGCAGTAGACCTGCTAGTTCACTGGAAAGATGGCTCAATTGAAGAAGCCACATGGGTGCCATATGAAGAATTCATCAAAAAATTTCCTCATTTGACCTTGAGACAAGGTCAAATTGATGGAGGGAGTATTGTTGTAACTCCAAGTATGCCAGGTCCCTTCCTCATTGCCAGCTCAGAAAGGGATCCTAATCATCATTGCCAACTCAGGAGGTTTGTATCACTATATAGCATATTCAGCTAGTATAAGCCAACTCAACAATAAGGCTAACAGAATTAATAGCCGATACTCATGTATCCGCGTATCAGTAGAGAATGTAGCAGCCTGGGTATCCTCTATAAATACCCAGGCTTATTGAGTAAGGGGCACGAATGATATTTGGTAAGCTTTAGCTAGTATAATTCTTAGCTGCTTGTAATTCCTAGATCCCCAATTTTAATATCAAACCCTAGCTCAATTTCCTCTCCCATATTGCTTTTTCTTGTTCGAATTATTTCTTTTGCAGAATCAACATGGTGTCTGGACCTCGATTTCCTTCTTTCCCAGGTTCTATGGGAAGGGATCCTACCAACACACAAACCCCTCGCCCCTAATCGAAACCTAGTCAAAACCTAATCGAAACCTAATCCAAACCTAGTTGAAACCCCTCGCCCATAATCGAAACCCTAATAAGCAAAAATAATGCAAAAATCCAAAAATTAAGGGAAAAAATGAGAGGAAGAGGAGGAAAAAAGAGTACTTGAAGGGGGGGTCGCCGGAGGGCGGGTCGACGGAGGGGGGGTCGCCGGGGGGGGGGGGGGGGACGCCGGAGGGGTCGGGTGATCGGGGAAGAGATGGGGGAAGAGAGTAAAATTTTGTTAAAAATTTTCAGAATGAAAATAAAACCCTCTATTTTGATTTTTACTGAAACGTAGCGACGGATTCTGCCGTCGCTAGTACGTCGTTAGACATTATCCGTCGCTACCATGTCGCTAGTTAGTCGCTAAAGTTATGATATATTTTAATAAACTACGCCGTCGCCTATCAGTCGCTAATAGGCGACTGAGTTGTCTGTCGCTAATAATTCAGTTGCTATTTGCCTGTATTTTGGTAGTGCACGTTTTCTAGAGGGCTTACCAAATAAGTTCCAATTCACACCTTCATATCCAGAAAATTTAGTAATAGGTGAGGTATCAAAAGGGGTAACTACTCGATCTTCTTTAAGAGTCTCTATAGCTAGCACTGCATTTATTTCTCAGATTGAACCCAAAATTGTTTTAAAAGCTTTTAACGATGAATATTGGATATCTGCAAGACAAGAAGAACTCAACCAATTCGAAAGGAGTCAGGTTTGGAAACTTGTTCCTATACCTGCTGACCATTCGATCATTGGTACTAAATATGTTTTTCGAAACAAAATTAATGAGGAAGGTTCAGTCACTCGCGACAAGGCTCGTCTCGTAGCTCAAGGATACAACCAAGAGGAAGGTATCGACTACGATGAGACATATGCTCCTGTTGCACGACTTGAATCTATTCGGATGCTTTGTGCATTTGCAAATTTCCAAAACTTCAAACTTTTTCAAATGGATGTGAAAAGTGCTTTTCTAAATGACTTTATTAAAGAAGAGGTTTTTGTAAAACAACCATCTAGCTTTGAAAATCATAAATTTCTTGACCATGTTTTCAAAATCATAAATGTTTTAAAAGCTTTTAACGATGAATTTTGGATATCTGCAATACAAGAAGAACTCAACCAATTCGAAAGGAATCAGGTTTGAAAACTTGTTCCTATACCTGTTGACCATTCGATTATTGGTACTAAATGAGTTTTTCGAAAAAAATAGTTAATGAGGAAGGTTCAGTCACTCGCGACAAGGCTCGTCTCGTAGCTCAAGGATACTACCAAGAGGAAGGTATCGACTACGATGAGACATATGCTCCTGTTGCACGACTTGAATCTATTCTGATGCTTTGTGCATTTGCAAATTTCCAAAACTTCAAACTTTTTCAAATGGATGTGAAAAGTGCTTTTCTAAATGGCTTTATTAAAGAAGAGGTTTTTGTAAAACACCCGTCTAATTTTGAAAAACTACAAAGCATAGTGCTAAAAGTAGAAAACTACAATACATAAGTCATTAGCAGCAGCAGCAGGAACGGAACCACAATCATCATGGAGCATGGGATGGTCCAGCAGTGTTTGAGGGGTTGCTGGCAGAGCGACGAGGATCAACCAACGTTGCGTCCGGATCCAGATACCGCATGGCCCACGAGTCGTCGATCCCATAACCTTCGCAAGAAGGGTCCCGCTCGGTAGGAAATGGTATTGTGGGATGCCAAGCCATGTTGTACTGGATGTCGTGCAGTGTGTTGTTGATGGCACTCATATGAAGAGTAGTGCGACAATCCAACGCAGTGTAACGATCGTCTTCCAAACGGAAGCGATCGCACATCTTGTCACGGATAGAGTCAAGGTTGGATGGAGGCTCAGGCTTGGGTGCATCAGGATCAGATGGTACCTCCTCAACTGGCCATGAGAAGCAACGGCAGCAGTAGTCCTGCAGGCCTTGGATAGAAAGGGAGAAGCAGGTAAGATCTGACATTCGTCCAAAGGGACGTGAAAAGCACAGAAGATCAATTATAGATACATCGCATAGACAAGCAATTAAGGTTTCTTCCTTGTACTAATCATCCAGTCCATCATCGTGTAAGGAAAGTTGAAGGGGATAGTAAAGTGAAGTAGTAAAGGGCTATGATCTCATGATAGGTAACTTCATCGGTGGATCCCGCTTTGGACAAGATAGATAAAAAGATTATCCGATGAAGTTCATAAAAGTGATTATTGAGATACTTCGCCTTAAGTTTGCGAGGGCGTGTGTTAGGTTCACACATCATATTCTTGAAACCCTCAAGAGTGATGTCTCCAATGAATTGGAATTCATGAGCATCAGTGATTTTCTCCTAGGAATTGGGATCAGGATGTTCAAGATACTCGGCAAGATTATCCAGGAGAATGGTGCTTCCATGCAACCCGAACTAACCTAATCTTCTGCCCTCTAAGCGTCTTCTCACTAGTATCCAATATTTCAACTGATTGCTCCTCGTATAATAAACTGGGTTCCACTGTGATCTCAGAATGATTGACCACATGATTGGGGTTAGTCACATACCTCCTCAACTGTGAGACATGAAATACAACATTCACTCCCTCTAGAGATGAGAGTAATGCAAGACGAAATGCCACTTCTCCAACACGCTCTAATATCGAGATGTTACTAATCTAGAGGTAAGGCTTCTAATTTGGCTATTAAATCTCTATCTATATCTAACCATGGAGATAGAAAAATTACAATCCCTCTGTAACTCTGTCAATCCTTCAAATCTATACTATATTCCTATAGGTTACATCACTAACTTATATAGTAGTTCAATTAGCGATCCACCCCTTCTATTCATAAGCAATCTATACTATCCTTACCAGTATGCCTACCCATTGATTCCTAACTGCAGGGTAAAGGTCGAGGCTGAACTAGACAGTCACATAAACCTTTTGGTCATCCTTATAATCCTGAACTTCCATAGGTCATTTTAAGACTAGTCTTACCATGTATAGAGATGGTCGTCTTTTCTAACACATATATTCTTACTCTATTCATATACCATCTAAATAATAATTTCTCTAGTACTTCTATCATAGGCCCTATCTTAGGCAAAATATAGCAGAATTTGGTCTAATGGTTCCATGGTTTCTTGTTAGGGTCTTTATACTGAACTATATTCTAACTTATTCCTTGCGAAAGTATCTATGAAATTCTACCCACCTTAATTATTTACCTAATCATGTAATCCTGGATTCCTATCTCCTTCAATTTTTTTAGAATAATGGTTCTATACAAGCTTAGCCTTAAATACAAGGCTTACCAAACCATTATATTCATCCCAAAAGTCTTTAATCTATCATATCTAGTTGGACATGTTTAGGAATACCTATCATTCGACTAAGAGCGATTTTCTACCAAACTAAAACTCATAGAAAATAGATTGCCACCATTATAGTTGGTCTTTCTAGCATAATTGTTCTACCCTACTCGTACATACCTTAGATAATCACCCTCCTATGAAATATTTTACCAATATAATTTTTATCCTACGATAAAATATAATCAAATCTACCATCACTAGTCCAGGTACTGATGGGACACCTTGTTCATCAAACACATAATTATAGCAGGCACATTCATCGATCCAAAACGTGTCAACAATCTTGTAGTTGCCATGGCGAAATCTGAACGCTGTCATTGGAGTATCCTCTTTCCGCGCAGTCACCTGATGGTGTCCTGATCTCAATACCTTTGCTCCTATTAGGTGGTTGAATCGGTTGATGTAGAACTATACTTCGAGTCACCAGAACGATATTGGGCTTCAATGATCAATCTGCCTGGAGATGATGATCCCCGACTCATTTTAAAGTATAAACTATCTATCAAAATTTTCTAAGGATGAGACTAGCTAACCTTTAAGTTATGTTCTAACTTATACTACCTTAGAGGTCATATATCTTGATTCCAACCAGTTCACCCATTTCTGTGGCTTTGATTTTCTCCAATCGTCACTCTTGACAATATTTTTTTATGCTAAGTCCTAACCATCCTTAATCCTTTGCAGTTCTTCAATCTGTATATAGTGCTGCTCCTATGATCCTTCATCTTTATACCCCTATGTGTATTTTATTCCAATACAATTATTGTAACTATAAGTCCTTTGGAGTTCCTATCTAACCTGTATCGATGAAGGATTTTATTATGCATACGACTTCTTGTCTACTTAAGATAAGATTTCTAATCCTACTCTCAAGTGTTATTTACAGAGGTTAGGATTACGATAAATCATTCCTTAATCACATTATCCCATTTTCCTATAGGTTATCAAATTTTCTTATTAATATGGTTAACAACCCACCCTTTTAATTTAAAGGAAGCCATGCAATGCCTACACGTACGCTTAATCTTTTTATGCTTGTTTACTAAGCAGTGGACAAGCTTATATATGATACCTTAACAACCACTTACCTTTCGACTAATCTTCTAGTCATGGTTGTTAATAGGTCCTTTCAAGCTATTCCTCCTATATATAGGGGTATATCCAGTCTAACACCGTCCTCGCCATTATACAACAAATATTCCTAGATCCACACCATGGCACAACCTATCATCAAGCATCATTTTGACTCACTCCTTCGATAGGAATTTCCCTAGTGAAGATCCTTCAGGTCACTGTCCAAGGTAACTTTATTTCCTACATATGCATACTATCCTAACTTCTATATCCTTCAAATGAATAAAAAACCTTTTGCAACCATACAATGTCTATAAGGATTCATATCTATCTACTATACCTCATCCTTTTCATATCAAGGCTTTCGAATTCTTTCAACTATAGTCTTTCATGTGGGTGACCATATTCTAGTTAGGAAACCGTATCTAACTCTAAAATTCTACTTCATAGTCTTCCAACCACTCAATCTTTAGGATAGAGGAACATAACTTATCTTCCTTACTAATCCCCAATTAAATTGTGCTATACCTCTACCCCATTTCTATATAACAAAGGTATTCTAATCTGTCTCCATCCACCATAGGTGAATAGTAGAAGGGTTGTAGTCAATTTCTCATAGGGTCTCTCGTTAAGGTTAACTAGCCTATAAGAATCCTAGATTGTCAGTCCGATCTACTCGGTCAATCTAAGTGAGATGTCTATCCAAACCCTTACCACCGTAGATAACTAATTCCCTTTATAAAACACTCTATCAATACCTTCTAGGCTATGATAGAACATAATCCAATTAGTTCATCAAGCACAAGTATTCGCCCTTCCGAAATAGGAATAGACGAGAGTCCAAGACAAGGAGTTCAAGAAGGATGATCGACTTCAATTATGAGTTTCAAAGGCGACAGATAAAACAAAAGGATTTTCAAAGCAATTGTGGATTGAGATCCTATTACAATATCCTATTGCAGTCTCGTTCGGCAGAGTAACGTAACCGAAATGATATACTTTGACCTGCATGGGCCACCACAAAAACATGTAACGCCCCAGTCCCAGAATACGTAGGACTAGAAATACGTAACATGCTAGCTGCGCATTCGACCAGACTCTGGTCCGACTCGAATACGCATAAGCTGTGTTATAATGGACACAATCTACATAATAAAACTATATCTATGTCTCAATCCACAATGAAATAAAACACAAGAAAGAGCTACAGGTATTAAAGTCGGCTGCCCAATAACACAGGAACTCAAATAGACTCGAGAAAGAAATATGAGTCTAAAAAAAAACTAGGCTATGGCAGCAGAGGAGTAACTAATATGATTAAATAACATACCTCGGTAGAAATAAAATAAGTACCTTATACCAATGCCCGCATATCAAGGCGATTAGCCTCAGCATCTTTAGACAGGCTCCACAACCGTTTAAGCTGCAAAACTGCCAAGGGACCAGGTCCTCAGAGGGACGTAACAAGGTACAAGAAACAACATGCCAAAAGTAAAACAGTATAATGCCACATACTCAATGATAAACTACTGTAACCATCTAAGTGATATGCAAATGAGAGTATGGTATCGTACCCCGTGCTGGTACTCACGGACTCATCCGTATGCTAGAAAGTACCCTCTAGGCTCCGTGTGTGGGAACCTAATAAAGGATAGTATATGTAGATATATAAACTTTAGATTCTGTATAGAGAACCCAAAGTCCAGTACTCATATAGATAGATAATATATAGAATATGCCCAGAGCACGATGAAGACTCTCCCCTCCAAATGTAACCTCACGTCTCATGTCCACGACGTCTCATGTCCATAATACGCAAGATCATGACCTCTAACTAATGCAAGGAGTCATAATAATATATATGTTATATACCTATCTCATATCATGTATCCTATAAGACTACACAGAATCACCATGAATACCTCTAGAAGTTTTCTGTTACATATAATAGTGTCAAGTGTCCTACAGTCTGTCGTGCTCAGGATACAAGCACGTATCATGGGTTCGTGGTAACAACTCTCTAACTGACGATACCTGACTCCGCGGACGGATATCGGCACCCGAACCTTATTCGGACACTAAGTATCGTCTCACGTCCCTAGGGTAGACACACACACCAATCCTATCAAATAGCTATAGTAACTAAATACTAATAAATATAGCAAGAACTGAGATACATGATGGCAAGGTACACTTGCATGTTGCCTGTTGCCTGCTGCGGTGTCGCCTGACTGATGTCTTCAATTAGAGGTACAGCAGATCCAAGTTGTCCTATTATAAGATATTCTAATCAATGCACACAATCTAATTAACTTAAAAAGAATGTGATCAATTGCACAACTTCAACTAGTATGGTGACTTTCATAACAACGATCCAAGAGTTGTGTGGCCTTTGACAACGTGCTAATAACCACGTACCATGCTACTTTCTATTACGTCATGTGGGTCTCGAACATCATGTTATCACACGTACATTTAGGCATTTATATGATTCCAATATGTGCAATCCTAAACATACGTAGATACGACACGATGTCCTAAATTCATGACGACGCTAAACGATACTTCGAACATGCATGTAGCCTCTCAAACACGCTTGTCGACAACAAATAAAACTGAAATTAATATGAATTAATTTCTAGAATTTATATTTATTTATTTAAAAATAGTAAAATATTTGTCGTTGCATATACAATGTTTCATTGCATATCGACTAGGTGTTTTAGCAACTTGACAACTAGTTTGTGCATGCAAAGTTGCCAACTTATGTAAAAATAAATCATTTAATATATAAAATATACTAATTTATATTCTGAAATATAAATTAAAACTATTTATAAACATTATTTGATGATAATGTATACAAGAAATAATTATCTAGTTAGTATGTCCAATTAATGACACAATATGGCCAACACACCTATTTATTTGGAACCAATTAAAATAGAAAAATTAATATTTTAATTCTACAATAACATTTGAAAATAATTCAAACATATCATATTTATTTTATATACTAAAATTAAGCTAGTCAGTTAGCACATTCAAGTAATCTCACTAGGTTGTCCAATTTCGGTTGATTCAGACTAGATGAAATCTTGAAAATATAACACTTTATATTCTGAAATTAATAAACGTATAAATAATATTCAGAATATATTATCATAGAATTTAAGATTCTTAACCATCGAATTTCAGTAAGATAATTAGGACATAAATATATACAAGTTCTATTTTGAGAATCAATGATTACAGTGACAAAAATAATGAAGTTGCAAGCAAATATATACATAAAATTTTATGAGATGAATTTTGGACATAGTGGGATGTTGTAGAAGAGTGTTAGGAACATTACCAAGGGATTAGTTGCTACCATGGGGTCACCTAAGGGTGCGCGAACAGCAGTGCACCGAATTCAGTTTCAGCCTGGACACCTCTAATGGAGGGCTGTTTTTAGGGAGTTAGATTGAGTTTTGCAGAAAAGTTTGTGAAGAGAAAATGGTGAGAACAGAGTGAGGAAGAAGCATACTAAATTTGGGAGAGAAATACTTACTGTAGAGAGAGATATGGCCGGAATGGTGGAGACTAGTTGAATTCGGATTCAGCCTGGGTAGGGGTGGAAAGATGGTTGTTAGGAGGAAAATTGAGAAGGATTTTGGAGATGGTTTGTGAAGAGAAAGTATTATGAAGTGGGTTAGGAAGAAGTTTTGTTCAGATGCTATGAGTGTCATGCTCCAGAACCAGAATACTGGAGAGTGGGGGACAGACATAGCCAGCTACGTACATTGAGGTAGAATTTACCTCGATATACGGTCACGGCTGTCTAGATACATGAGGGTTTAACTACAAGCCATCAGTCTCTATGGTCATGAACAAGCCTATTGTCTCAATCTCAAGCAAGTAAGTAAATGTTACAAGATGTTAGAGCACCAAAAATACAATAGTAAGACGTCCCATACATTACATATTTGGATGATCATGAAGCTAGTCGTACAAAAGGTGAGGACTAGCAAGAGTTTCAGTCATACATGATCAACCCTAGGATTTGTCAATCATGTTACAGCCAATAGGCAGACAATAAGTAAAGTTGCAAATGAGCTAACACTTGCTCGGCGGCTAAATGCCTCAAAAGAATAATTTTACAATGGAGTGAGAGAGCCAAAATAAAACCCACTCGTTGCCAGGGTTACGCCTGGTGGTCACCATCTGGCTAGAAGGTAGAGAGATCCTCTGGAGCTGCTCCGGTAACTGGCCATACAAAACCAGCAAGGTCAGATCCCAGGAAGAGCAAGTGCCACAAAGGAGGCTTCACTTAAGAACTAAATCCAGCATTTAGCACAAAATATAGTTATAATAAAGACTAAAAATATGGAAAATCATGATGATATACGATAAGATAACCATGGGACTGTTCAGATAGCCAAGTTACAACCCTTAAACCAAATAAGGACCGGAGTTGTAACCCTTCGTCTGAACGGAACTTGGTTTCCCACCATTTATCGATAAAGTAAAGCACAAGCATTCAGGTCATGCTAACAATCTTGTATAGATCAGGTCAAGACTAGACTGGGTTAGACTCCATCCAATCAATCACGGCCAAGCAATGAGTACGGCTTGATACTTTAACTAACTAGGGTTATCACAGGCCTAGTTACTAGCAAGATGCAATGAGATTGTTCCACAGCCACAAGCCCTCCAGACCATCCAGGCTATCCGGACGCAAATTAGGGGTTGAATTCATGTGGGTACATCGTCCAGGAAACGCATGTACCCTTAAGTAGCTTGAAGGGTGCAACACATGACAGTGTGCTGGAAATGTGCCCTACTCGACGACAGGCTACAGATCCCATGATGGGGCACCCAGATAACGGGATTGCTTGTAGCTGGGAAATCTCTTCATGACTACTGGATTATTCTAGTTATTAGCCTTAATCAATTTCAGTAGGTACCCCTGACCGTGGTACGCAGGGGTCCCTGCCCTAGACATGATGCGAGACAGTACTGGTTCATTTGTACAAACACAATCGTCTACGGTGTCCAGGCCATTCATTCTTGTCATGTCATGCTAGCCGTCGCAACAATATTCAATAGATCCCATCATGCTTATTAGTCATGTCTTGTCATGTCATGTCATGTTAGTTACTTGCCATACTATGTCATGTACAATTATCAGTCCAGTCGTGTCAATCAAGTCAAGGTTATCAAGTCCGTGACAAGAGGGTGTAAGCACAAAAGGGCACACGGGTACGTATAGGGGCTCAAAGCCACTACGCGAGAGAAACTACGCTAGGCTAGGGGGGCCACGAGCGTAAAATGGCTTTACGCGAGCAAGACCAAGGAAGGACCCTTCTACACGAGCAAGTACTCTACGCGAGTAGGACATGAGGAAGGACCCCTCTACGCGAGACTCTACGCGAGATTCTACGCACGTGAGACTCTACGCGAGATTCTACGCACGTGAGACTCTATGCGAGATTCTACGCACGCGGGACTCTACGCGAGCGGGAGTCCCCTACGTAGAGCTCGAATGAGCTCGGCGTAGAACGGATTACGCGGGCACGCAAGGCATGTGCGTAAAAAGGGAACACTACGCAGGCACGTAAAAACGTGTGTGTAAAGAAGGAAAATGCTACTCTGGCACGTAAAACGTGGGCGTAAAGGAAGGTCACTACGCGAACACGTATGAACGTGTGCGTAAAAGTCACGTCTTCTCTCCAAGGCCGAGACTTGCAGCCATGGAGACTCAAGAACTCAAGGAACCCCATCTCGGCCAAGACTTGGTGAAATCCAGCCATTCAAAAGCCAAACTTGCGTAAATCGAAACTCCCACCACATGGAACTCTCCATTTCAAAAAACAACAAGGTTAAGAAGATCAAAACCATGAAGATCAAAAATGCTAGAAACCTAGATCTACGAAAATCCATGCATAAAAATGAAAATCTTCAAGTTCTAAAGGGGTTAGGAATCACGCTAAGGAGCCATTGGAACCATCAAAATAGGTTCTCAAGTAGAAGCAAGATGCACTTGCCTACTGCCGGTGGTCGGTGGAGAAATGAAGAAGAAGAAGAGTAGTAATGGGAAATGAATGAGGAGAGAGAAGGGTTGTTGGGTTAATAAATGGGGGATGGTAGTAGGTAGGGGTTTGCATAGTAACCCAAACCGAACCCAACAAGACCGAACCCAACCGAACCCAATACATGCCCCAACCAGAATAAACCACACGAGCCATGAAATGCCAACTAACCCATGCCAATGCAAGAAACCTAAGACTAGCCAGCCAGGACAAGTCAAATTACGGGTCCGAGATACGTACACGTATACCAAAATACGTATAATGAAAACCGAGGGTGACAACTCTACCCACCTTAAAATAATTCCGTCCTCGGAATTTAATCAAGAGGCTAGAGATGTCGAGCAAGCTACACTAATCACAGGCAAGATATAACTAAGCAATTAATCAAACAATCAATCATGCAAGCAAGGAATCGAAGGCATGAGGCATATGGAAGACATTATACCTCATGAGTCAAACAGGTCGGGATATCGCGATCGGATGTCATCCTCACGCCCCCACGTTGACTCACCCAAGGAGTGATGACCCCAAGCAACACGGACTAACTTGATAGTCTTGTTCTTGAGTATCTTCTCTCTTCGGTCCAATATGGATACGGGTTCCTCCTCATACGAAAGGTTGGTACCAACAACCAATTCTGAATGATCAAGGACATGACTTGGATCCGGAATATACCGTTGCAACTGGGATACATGGAAGACATCATGCACCTCACGTAACGACGGCGGGAGAGCGAGACGATAGGACACATCACCTACTCGCTCTAGAATGTCGAATGGCCCTATATACCTAGGACTAACTTTCTCCGTACGCCGAAACGAATGACGCCACGGGTAGGCGAGATCCTGAGGAATACATGGTCGTCGACAAAAAATTCAAGAGGACGCCGATGAGAATCGGCCCAATGACGCTGGCGATCTTGTACAACTCAAAGATGATCTCTGACTTGCCTGACCACCTCAATAGTCCGCATTACCATCTCTGGACCAAGCATTTACCTTTCGCCTATATCGTCCCAAGCTAAAGGAGATCTGTACCTTCTGCTGTAAAAGGCCTCATAGGGTGCCATCTGGATACTGGCCTGGAAACTGTTATTGTACGAGAACTCCACTAGATGCAAGTGATCTTCCCACGAACCACCGAAGTCAAGTGTAAATGAACGCAACATATCTTCAAGAGTCTGGATCGTGCGCTCCGACTGACCATCTGTCTGCGGATGATAAGCTGAACTGAACTTGAGACGAGTCCCCAAACTTTTTTGAAGACTTTACCAAAAGTGCGATATGAATCTGAAATCTCTGTCGGACAAAATACTGATTGGTACTCCATGCAACCTGACTATGTGCTTGAGGTACATCCCTGCAAGCTGATCCGTCGAATGACCAACCCTGAAAGGAAGAAAATGAGCTACCTTGGTGAGTATGTCGACTACAACCCAGATAGCATCTCTCCCAGCTGGGGATCTAGGTAATCCAGTCACAAACTCCATGATAATGTGCTCCCATTTCTATTCTGGGATCGACAAAGGTTGAAGAAGTCCAGCCGGTCTCTGATGTTCAGCTTTAACTTGTTGGAAAACTAAACATCGAGCGGTAAACTGGGCTATCTCCCTCTTCATACCATTCCACCAAAAATGCTGTCGGATATCACGATACATCTTCGTACCGTCCGGATGAATCGAATACTGAGAACTGTGAGCTTCTGCCATGATCTCCTGTCTGATATCACCACTAGGTACACAAAGATGCCTCCCATGCTGAAGTGTACCATCCTTATGGACACATAACTCTGGTCTTCGTCCTGCTACACATTCTGCCCTAAGCCGCTGAAGCTTAGAATCTGATGACTGAGCTAACCAGATCTTATCAACTATACTGTACTCAACTTGCATGCTGGCCATCAATGCCACACAGGTAGGAAGGACAACTTCTATACCCATCTTCTGAAGATCTGCTAACAACTCTGCTTGTGCTGTTAGAAAATAAACTCTGGCTCTTCTGCTCAGTGCATCTGCAACAACGTTGGCCTTCCCAGGATGATATTGCAGGTTGATGTCATAATCCACAAGTAGCTCTAGCCATCTCCTCTTACGCATGTTAAGATCCTTCTGGGTGGACACATACTTCAAGCCCTTGTGGTCGGTGAAAATCTTCACCCTATCTCCATACAAATAATGCCTCCACAGCTTAAGTGCAAATACTACTGCTACTAGCTTCAAGTTGTGGGTCGGGTAATTCCTCTCATGATCACGAAGTTGACGTGACGCATAAGCTATTACCTTACCATGCTGCTCAAAACACATCCTAAACCTCTGTCTGAAGCATCACAATACACTGAGAATCTTCCGGTCCCATCTGGAAGCGTGAGAATGGGTGCCGTCATCAAGCCTCGCTTCAACTTCTCAAAAGATTTCTGACATTCTGCGGTCCAAGCAAACTGCACATCTTTGCGGGTCAACTGGGTCATAGGTGCTGAAATCCGTGCAAAGTTCGAAACAAATCGCCGGTAGTAGCCGGCCAAGCCAAGAAAACTGCAAACTTCTGCAACGGTACTGGGTACTGGCCACGTCTCAATAGCCACGATCTTCTGGGGATCCACTTCCACTCCACCTCTGGTGATGATATGACCCAAATATGAAATGCGATCGAGCCAGAACTCACATTTACTGAACTTTGCATACAACTGGTGCTCTCTAAGAATCTGAAGAACTACACGAAAATGCTGCTCATGCTCCGCTTCACTCTTGCTATAGACCAGGATGTCATCTATGAACACAATCACGAACTGATCCAAATAAGGCATAAAGATGCGATTCATGAGGTCCATGAATACTGCCGGTGCATTGGTTGCTCCAAAGGGCATAACAAGGAACTCCCAATGCCCATACCTGGATCTAAATGTCGTCTTCGGGATGTCCTGCTCTCTGACTCTGATCTGATGGTATCCTGACCGCAAATCAATCTTCGAAAATACGGACGTCCCTTTGAGTTGATCAAACAAGTCATCTATCCTCGAAAGAGGATATTTGTTCTTGATTGTCACTGAGTTCAAGGTACGATAGTCAACACATAATCTAGACGTACCATCCTTCTTTTTCACAAGAAGCATCGGGGCTCCCCAAGGCGATCCACTAGCACGGATGAATCCCTTGGTCCTGAGTTCCTCAATCATCTTGTACAAAATTTCAAATTCTGACGGCGCCATCCGGTAGACTCTCTCTGACACTGGTGCTATTCTGGGGATCAAGTCTACGGTGAACTCGATCTCTCTCTATGGAGGCATACCTAGAAGCTCTTCGAGGAAAACATCAGAAAGCTCTTCTATAATTCTGGGAAACTAAACTGCCGCTGCAACTGCCATCCGGAATGCTGGAGGAGAAGGCTCTATTCCGCCTCAGAAAAATGAAAACTCTGGCTCACCAGAAATACTAAAAATAATCTTCCCGATATGGCAATCTATTCTAGCATGCTGGTCCCTCAACCAATCCATCCCTAAGACCACATCATAATCGGCCATCGGGAATTCTATCAATCTAACGGGAAACTCACTACCGCTAACTACGATCCGACACGAGGAAAACACTCTATCTACTCCCACAAGTCTGTTACCAGTAAGTATATTGAGCCTTACTGATAATGACTCGGGCTCCAGTCCTATCCGTGTCGTGAATCATACAGACATAAATGAATACGATGTACCAGAATCAAACAACGCTGATGCTAGGAAGGAGTTGACGAGAATAGTACCTGCCACCGCCTCACATGATGCTAACTCCTCCTCCACGATCAAAGCCATCACTTGACCGTGCCCTCTAGGTGTTGGTCCCCTCAGCTGGAAACCTCTCTGGCGATTCTGGGTCTGAGCTTGGACTTGTGCATACTGCTAGGGTTTCTGCTGCTGAAATACTTGAGCCTGAGGCGGCAAGGGCCTCGAAAACGGGTACTGCTGCTGCTGGACTGGTACTGGGGCTGGCCCCCTAACTGAGGGACTAGAAAAGGTTGATGAAGAGGAACTCCCCTTATTCGGGCAGTTCTCAACCCTGTGGTCCGGTGCCCCACAAACCAAGCATAAACCCTATGCTCTGCGACACTCTGACACCACGTGTCCTGACTTCCCACAATGAGTACAACCCATTGCGGAAGACTGCTTCTGCTGCTGCTGGGGATATGCCGGGGTCGAATGCTGAATCGACGCAACGGAAGCCGCCCGCCTCAGAGCTCCAATGGTCAAAGCCCTGGCTGCCGGAGCTGGTGCTGAAGACTGGTTCATCTGGCCGTGAGACCACTTCCGACTTCCTGTCCGGTCCACAATCCTCTGGGAGCTATACTCATGCCTCCTAGCTGCTCTCAATACTGCATCGAAGGTCTGATGCTCAAACTGCTCCACCGCCAGTAAAATCTCCAGGTGTAGTCCTTGCTGGAACCGCTGAGCTCTGTCGAACTCGGTCGCCACTAAAGTGGGAGCAAACCGACAAAGCCTGGAGAACTCGGTCGCATGTCCATCGACCGTCCTGCCCATCTGCTTCAAGTTAGTGAAGCTCGTTTGTAGATCATACCGAGCTACAGCATCAAAATACTTGGTCTGGAATCTCTCACGGAATACTGTCCATACAATAGGTGCCCTTAATCCAATGACCTGCACCGCCCACCAGCTGCAGGCTAGATCCAATAACTGTAGGCGCACCATGGCCACCTTCTCGTCTTCTTGGGTCCTGGCTGCTTCTAGAATAGCCTCAGTATCCTGCAGCCAAGCATCTGCGGCCATAGTATATTTGCTACCATCAAAGAAGGGAGGGTTCAAGCGCTTGAAGCTGTTGGCCGCACTGTTAACTTGATGACCTCCTCTGCTAAGAGCATCTTATACTGTCTGGTGTAATGCATCACCTCGACGATCATGTGATGCAAGCAACTCCCTGATGAGTCCGACCAAGACTCCATCATCCTGCCTTACAAGCTGGGCTGGCTGTACTAGGGGTTCTGGATCTCCGGGAAGCACGACTCGGGAAGCTGCTCTTGAGTGCTGAGCTTGATCCTCTTGTTGTGGGAGTACTCGTTGAGCTCCTTCCGGCTGATTGGCAGGTCCAGGAACAGTGTCGCGGAAGAAGACGACACAGGAAATAATAAGGAAGGACCAGGACAGATCAAAGATACAAGCATGTGATCAGGTCAAGATTTCAGGGATTTAAAGGATACGAGCAAAGATTAAGGGCAAGTGCTGATTGAGACATCTATTCAGTAAACCCTCACATATCTTGATTCACAAGACCTGTATGGGCCACCACTTAAACCGTGTCATGCTCCAGAACAAGAATACTGGAGAGCGGGGGACATACACAGCTAGCTACGTACATTGAGGTAGAATTTACCTCGATATACGGTCACGGCTGTCTAGATACATGAGGGTTTAACTACAAGCCATCAGTCTCCTATGGTCATGAACAAGCCTATTGTCTCAATCTCAAGCAAGTAAGTAAATGTTATAAGATGTTAGAGCACCAAAAATACAATAGTAAGGCATCCCATATATTACATATTTGGATGATCATGAAGCTAGTCGTACAAAAGATGAGGACTAACAAGAGTTTCAGTCATACATGATCAACCCTTGGATTAGTCAATCATGTTACAGCCCGTAGGCAGACAGTAAGTAAAGTTGCAAACGAGCTAACACTTGTTCGGCGGCTAAACGCCTCAAAAGAATAATTTTACAATTGAGTGGGAGAGCCAAAATAAAACCCACTCGTTGCCAGGGTTACGCCTGGTGGTCACCATCTAGCTGGAAGGTAAGAAGATCCTCTGGAGCTGCTCCGGTATCTGGCCATACAAAACCAGCTGGGTCAGATCCCAGGAAGAGCAAGTTCCACAAAGGAGGCTTCACTTAAGAATTAAAACCAGCATTTAGCACAAAACATAGTTATAATAAAGAATGGAAATATGGAAAATCATGATGATATACGATAACCATGGGACTGTTCAGATAACCAAGTTACAACCCTTAAACCAAACAAGGACCGGGGTTGTAACCCTTCGTCTGAACGGAACTTGGTTTCCCACTATTTATCGATAAAGTAAAGCACAAGCATTCAGGTCATGCTAGCAATCTTGTACAGGATCAGGTCAAGACTAGACTGGGTTAGCCTCCATCCAATCAATCACGGCCAAGCAATGAGTACGGCTTGATACTTTAACTAACTAGGGTTATCACAGGCCTAGTTACCAGCAAGATGCAATGAGATTGTTCTACAGCCACAAGCCCTGCAGACCATCCAGACTATCCGGACGCAAATTGGGGGTTGAATTCATGTGGGTACATCGTCTAGGAAATGCATGTACCCTTAAGTAGCTTGAAGGGTGCAACACATAACAGTGTTCTGGAAATGTGCCCTACTCGAAGGTAGGCTACATATCCCATGATAGGGCACCCAGATAACGGGATTGCCTGTAGCTAGGAAATCTCTTCATGACTACTGGATTATTCTAGTTATTAGCCTTAATCAGTTTCAGTAGGTACCCCTGACCGTGGTACTCAGGGGTCCCTGTCCTAGACATGATGCGAGACAGTACTGGTTCATTTGTAAAAACACAATCATCCACGGTGTCCAGGCCATTCATTCTTGTCATGTCATGATAGCCGTCGCAAGAGCATTCAATAGATCCCAGCATGCTTATTACTCATGTCTTGTCATGTCATGTCAGTTACTTGCCATACCATGCCATGTACAATTATCAGTCCAATCGTGTCAATCAAGTCAAGGTTATCAAGTCCGTGACAAGAGGGTGCAAGCACAAAAGGGCACACGGGTACGCATAGGGGCTCAAAGCCTCTACGCGATAGAAACTACGCTAGGCTGGGGGGGCGAGCGTAAAATGGCTTTACGCGAGCAAGACCAAGGACCCTTCTACGCGAGCAAGTACTCTACGCGAGCAGGACCTGAGGAAGGACCCCTCTACGCGAGCAAGTACTCTATGCGAGCAGCCCTCTACGTGAGATTCTACGCACACGAGATTCTACGCACACGAGACTCTAAGAGAGATTCTACGCACGCGCGACTCTACGCGAGATTCTACGCACGCGAGACTCTACGCGAGCGGGAGTCCCCTGCGTAGAGCTTGAATGAGCTCGGCGTAGAACAGATTACGCGGGCACGCAAGGCGTGTGCGTAAAAAGGGAACACTACGCGGGCACGTAAAAACGTGTGCGTAAAGAAGGAAAATTCTACGCTGGCACGTAAAACGTGGGCATAAAGGAAGGTCACTACGCGAGCATGTATGAACATGTGCGTAAAAGGCTCGTCTTCTCCCCGAGGCCGAGACTTGCAGCCAAGGAGACTCAAGAACTCAAGGAACCCCATCTCGGCCAAGACTTGGTGAAATCCAGCCATTCAAAAGCCAAACTTGCGTAAATCGAAACTCCCACCACATGGAACTCTCCATTTCCAAAAACAACCAGGTTAAGAAAATCAAAACCATGAAGATCAAAAATGCTAGAAACCTAGATCTACAAAAATTCATGCATAAAAATAAAAATCTTCAAGTTCTAAAGGGGTTAGGATGATGCTAAGGAGCCATTGGAACCATCAAAATAGGTTCTCAAGTAGAATCAAGATGCATTTGCCTACTGCGGGTGGTCGGTAGAGAAATGAAGAAGAAGAAGAAGAAGAGTAGTAATGGGAAATGAATGAGGAGAGAGAAGGGTTGTTGGGTTAATAAATGGAGGATGGTGGTAGGTAGGGGTTTGCATACTAACCCAAACCAAACCCAACCAGACCGCACCCAACCGAACCCGATACATGCCCCAACCAGAATAAACCACACGAGCCATGAAATGCTAATTAACCCATGCCAATACAAGAAACCCATGACTAGCCAGCCAGGACAAGTCGAAATACGGGTCCGAGATACGTACACGTATACCAAAATACGTATAACGATAACCGAGGGTGACAATGAGGTAATAAGGTGAGGAGAAGTCTATATATAGCCAACCATTAAGGGGGAGGTGAAGGGTTGAGTGGAGAGTTAATGGTTGGTAGTTTTTTGTAGGTTTTGGAAAGGGAATGGTTACGGGTGCTTGGGGGTTATGGAAGATGAATAAGTGGGAAGGATTGGCTGCCCATTTAGTGTACTTGATCACACTTGAGTCCAACCTGTAGTGGTTAATTGGTGAGTTAATGGTTGGGTCAAGTCCAAAGTATATAGGGTTGAAATTATTTCTAGTAGGTTAAGTGTTAGGTTTTGGATGTCATATCATTATGTTTGGTGTTTTGTAGAGAGGACAATAGTATATAATGTTTGGTATGAACCATGTGGAGGTATGGGGATATTTAGGTTGAGTTTGGACTAGCTAACCGGTGCTTGGGGGTTATGGAAGATGAATAAGTGGGAAGGATTGGCTGCCCATTTAGTGTACTTGATCACACTTGAGTCCAACCTGTAGTGGTTAATTGGTGAGTTAATGGTTGGGTCAAGTCCAAAGTATATAGGGTTGAAATTATTTCTAGTAGGTTAAGTGTTAGGTTTTGGATGTCATATCATTATGTTTGGTGTTTTGTAGAGAGGACAATAGTATATAATGTTTGGTATGAACCATGTGGAGGTATGGGGATATTTAGGTTGAGTTTGGACTAGCTAAGTCAACCGGTAGCTCAATAGAATTAGAGATTATGTCATTAGGATAGAAAATATGTAAAAGTCCAATTCGTCTTAAAATATAAATTAATATTAATTATTCACATTAAAAAATATCTAAAAATTCAGGGAGCTTACAGGACGTAACTGCCTGGAAGCATAGGCAATCACCTTCCCATGCTGCTGCAAGACACAACCCAAACCCTTCCTTGAGGCGTCACTGTAGATAGTGAACCCTCCCGATCCTGATGGCAATGTCAGAATCGAAGCTGTCGTCAGCCGCTTCTTCAACTCATCAAAAGCAACCTGACACTCCTCTGACCAAACAAACTCTGTATCCTTCCGGGTCAGCCTAGTCAACGGCTCTGCAATCTGGGAGAAATCCTGTACGAACCTCCTGTAATAGTCTGCCAGTCCCAAGAAGCTCCTGATCTCTATTACTGAACTCGGTTCCAACCAAGCCTCAACTGCCGTGATCTTCTTCGGGTCCACTAAGATCCCATCTGCAGTCACCACATGTCCCAAGAAGTCAACTCTGTGCAGAAAGAAGTCACACTTCGAGAGCTTGCCATACAGCCTCTTCCTCCTGAGTGTCCCCAGAACCACTCTCAAGTGCTTCTCATGCTCCTCCTCAGTCTTCGAATACACCAGGATATCATCGATGAACACCACCACAAACTTGTCCATGTACTGGTGGAACACCTTATTCATCAAGTTCATAAATACCGCTGGGGCGTTGGTCGGCCCAAACGGCATAACCAAGAACTCAAACTGCCCATACCGCGTCCTGAATGCGACCTTCGAGATATCCTCCCTCTTCACCTTTACCTGATGATAACCTGACCTCAGATCAATCTTCGAGAAAATTCGAGCTCCGCTCAACTGATCAAAGAGATCATCGATCCGCGGCAGTAGGTATCTGTTCTTGATCGTCAGGTTGTTGAGTGCCCTATAGTCGATACACATTTGTACCGACCCATCCTTCTTAGGTACAAAGAGTACCGGTGCACCCCAAGGTGAAGAACTCGATCGGATGAAGCCCTTGTCCTGTAGCTCATCCACCTGCTACTTCAATTCCACCAACTCACTGTTGTTCACTCGATAGACATGCTGAAAAATCGATTCTGCGCCGGAAACCAAGTATATCAAGAACTCAACATCCCTGTCCGATGGAAGTCCTGGCAACTCCTCCGAAAAGACGTCCATGAACTCCGCAATCAAAGGATGTGGAGCCGCCTGCTCCTCAACTAAAACCACGCAAAAAATTCTGCTGCTCTGCTCCGCCTGCCGTCGGGTGAACTTGAACTCTGGCTCTCCTGGCGCTCCAAACAGAACTCTACCCCCTCGGCAATCTATGCTGGCGTGATGCCTGCTCAACCAATCCATACCTAATACGATATCGTAGTTCGGTAGTGGCATTACGAGCAGACTCACCTCCAACTCTTGGCCTCCCAAAATAACACTCCGCCCTCTGCAAATATCACTCACGAGGATAACACCACCCCCGGTCGTGATCTTGCAGGTCCTGGGCAATGATTCAGATACAAGACAGTATCTAATAGTAAATGATACCGACAGAAAACTGTAGGAAGCCCCGAAATCAAATAGAGCGAAAGCTGGAATGAAGTCGAGAAGAACCGAACCTGCAATCAACTCCCCAATGGCCTCTGTATCTTTGGCCGCCATGGCGAAAGCTCGCGCCTGCTGACCTCCCCGGGCCTGTTGCTGGTGCTGGATGAACCTCTGCTGCTGAGTCTGTAGTGGTCCCTTTTGCTGTCCTGCCGGAGCCTTAGCTCCCGCTCCCTGTACTGCTTTGCCTGTGAACTGAGAGCACTCCTTCAGCTTATGGTAAGTTGCTCCATATAGTAGGCACCTACCCAATCTCTTCCTGCACTCACTCCACCCGTACCCCGGCTTCTTGCAGTAAACACAGCTGGTGGTCTGCTATCTCGGTGCCTGCTGCTGCACCCTCGATTGCTGATGCTGCACCTATTGGAAGGGTACCCGGCTGTCACGACCCGATCCCAATTTCTTAGAACGAATCGGACCATGCCCAGCCTGCACCGTTGATGAGACGGCGGCAGTAAGCTGTATCTCCATATACAAAGTAATCAACAACTCAAACTAAATTTGCCACAATAATATGATTCGATAAATTAAAAAGACTTACAACTTGTCCAGTACAGATTTCAAACATAAACCACCAAATTAAATCACATTGTTCTTTTAGACAAAACTAACAAACTTGGAAAATAATATCTAAATGAAAGCAACATCCTCATCGTGTAATCCATCGTCGGGAAGCACAGCAGGGTATAACTCTGGGTCATAATAGCTACTAATCAGTAGCTCTGCATCCTCAACAGGACCTAAAAATATAGTCTCCAGTCAGGAGGGAGCA
This sequence comes from Iris pallida, assembly GCA_029216955.1. Taxonomy (NCBI): domain Eukaryota; kingdom Viridiplantae; phylum Streptophyta; class Magnoliopsida; order Asparagales; family Iridaceae; genus Iris; species Iris pallida. Next base: position 22,094 of record JANAVB010040973.1, on the reverse strand, counting down.
AAGTACAAATTTATGATATTTTAACAATTGAAATTAATAATGGAAATATGCACTTTTAAACAATTTGAAATAAATGATTTTCCAACAGTTAAAATAGTGAAATATGAATAGGTAATGAATATGACCGGATTGGGTTTGTTACAGTAATATCCTAGTGATATGGTATGGCTTATCCCCGTGTGTTTGAGGGGTAAGCTAATACAATCAGTTATACTATTGGATGTGGTCATATCCACTACACTACTCCCCAGTCCCCAATAGTTACAGTAGTTACAGTCATTATTCTCAGGAGAATTCCGTGTTGTATCGTGATTTAAAATTACATTAAAACAATTATTAACTAATTGTAATCTACCACAAACTTGTACTTGCCTCAAATTGACTTGACTGGATGGGTCGATACGTCGGGACGGAAATCAGGTTCTTCCTTGAAATCCTACATTCGGGAAACTTATCTCAGAAAATCAAAGTCGCCAATTACTAACTAAGCTAGTTGCAATGTCTAAATTGTCTCCTAGTCCATTTTAGTCTTGTTTAACTAACACAACCAAAAATGCGTTTACTAGTGCATTACAATTAAGAATATCAATTGATATTTAAACTTTTGGGAAAAACTTGTATTTATCAGGTTTTACTGTTTATTCGGAAAAACTTAATACTTTTGATAATTATATAAAAATATGCTTTTCCTTTAAATGAGAAATATCGTGAATTTTCAAGTTGTAATTAATATAATTTTTTATTCCTAATTTATACGCATTCTCACAAAATCCAGAAAACCACAGCTACTACCTACTTATTACAAAACTGCAGAATAGTAAATGGGCTTATGCCCTTACATTCCCAAGAATTAAAATAAGAGAAAATTCGTTAGTCCTGTAAACTGCCTACAAAATTAAATATAAATAATATTTAATAATTATAAAATATTATTGAGTCTCAGAACTGGTCCAATCGTCATTTTTATAGCTAATGCCTCTACGTCCGGACGAAACCGATTTCGTTTGCTTTCAGCCGGGGCCCATTGACCAATAAGGTCGTCGCCCAAAAATCCAAAAATAGTATTCTTTTCCGAAATTCATTTTAAAATTATATAATTAAATTTTTATAGAAATTTCGGCAGCATTCCCTCTATTTTCGGGATAACCCAAAACTGGGAAACGCGCCGATTTTTCCTGCAAAATAAATCCCAAACCAGGGATACCCAATTTTATATATAAAAACATCTAATAAATCATTTTCCGAAATGAATTCGGAATTCCCGAACAAAATCGAAATTTTCCGAAACCAATTCGAAATATCACAAAACCAATTTCCATACCAATCCAAACCCAAGAACCTTCTCAGAAACAAGGTTCTTCTAAAACCAAATTTATATATAAAATCTCTAATCACAGAAATATTTTCGAAGTATTCAGAAATTTCGAAATCAAAAAGATCACAGAACCAAAACCAACAGCATACCAATTTCCGAAGAAACTTCGGAAAATCGAAATGGTAACGTAATTGAAACGTAACCAAAAATCCGAATTCCCGAAGGAACCGGTGGACCAATTTTCATCACAGACCAAAAGAAACTATGGGACTATTCAGAAGTTACCAAAATTTTGACGGAATCCAAAGTGATGCCTCGGACTCGAAACACGCCTCGCCGGAGTTCGGCTGCGTGTACAACACCCAAGCTTTGGAGAAGACCACAGTGAGGTTCCACGGAAAGCACAGGAACGCCCGGGAACGAACCGGTCAGTGGATCAGGAATCCCTCGGGGTGCTGCGGCTCGGGAATGCGGAGGAACAACGACGAAGTGGGTCGCCAAAATTGCGGAAGGCGCACCGGGGCTGGGCGTGCGCGGCCACAAGGAATCGGGCGCGGAAATGAGGCGTCGGACTCGGGGGTTCGGCCAGGACTGAGCCGCGTCGGGGAAGGGCCTAGGCTCGCGGGAACCGACGGCTAGGGGTGCGCCGGACTCGGTTCAGCCGGGAGGAGGGCCGCGCGGGAACAGCTCGTCGGGTGGTGGAGCTCCGACTCGAGTTCCAAAAGCTAGGGCACGGGTTTGGGGAAAAGGAAAAATGGGAATGGTGGGAAAGTTTGTGAGGATTGAGACTTATATAGGGAGAAGGAATGAGAAGTTACAGGAGTTCATCCGTCATAGCCGTTCGGGAGATGAACGGAGGGGTTCTTGAGCCGTTCGAAAAAGGAACCGATCCAAAGCCAACTTTCTCCTGTTCTCATCAGAACACAATAAGAGAAGAAAAATGGGTTTTAAGGGTTTGGGCCTATTGGGTTGTTTTTGCTAAGGTTTAGAAATAGACAATGGGTTTATGCTTATTGGGTTACAAAGGAAATAGACTTCAAAGATATGGGGTATGAAAAATAAAATGGTCTTAATGGTGATAGGCTTAAAATTTTAATGGCTAAATGAGGATAAATTAATTTAAAGATATCATTTCTTTAGGAAGAATTTGTAACTAATAATTTAGAACTATAAAAATATTTTTTTTTTAGATTAAAATTGAGTTCGGTCTCGATCCTCAGGTCTCGGCCAGACAAACAATAATCCAATTTTTTTAAAAATAATAATTTCTAATATTAATTAGAAATTTACATGTTTTATAAAACTTCCAGTTAATAATGCAAATTCCTAAATTAACAATTAATAAATTAATTATATTAGCTAATTTAAATTATAGAATTATTTGAAATTACGGGTTTCACAACCTTCCCTCCTTAAGAAATTTCGTCCTCGAAATTTAAAGAGATAAGGTTAGAAATTACCTCAGGTCTCAAACAAATACGGATATTGTTCCCGCATCTCATCTTCTCGCTCCCAGGTAGACTCGCGTGGGGAATCGTGCCTCCACATTATTCTGACTATGGGAGTCACTGAAGTCCTGGTCCTCTTTTTGCCTCTATCCAAAATCGCTACAGGCTTCTCTGGTACTGTGAGGCTCGGTCCAATCTCTAGCTCAGAATGGTCCAGAATATGACTCGGATCCGGAATGTAGTGTCTGAGCTGCGAAACGTGGAAGACGTTGTGCACGCCCTCAAGATTAGCTGGTAAAGCTAACCGATACACTACTTCACCAATTCGGCTCAAAATTTGAAATGGTCCGATATATCTGGGACTCAGCTTCCCAGCTCTGCCAAATCGAATAGTTCCCCTGGTAGGAGAAATCTTTACAAAGACACTATCTCCTTCTTCAAACTCCAGTGGTCGACGACTGCTATTTGCCCAATGCTTCTGCCTGTCTTGGGCGATCCTTAGCTTGTCTCTGATTACCTTCACTTTCTATGCTGCATCAGTCACCATCTCTAGCCCCAGTAGTACTCTTTCTCCTACGTCGTCCCATGCAAGTGGGGTACGGCAACGACGTCCATAAAGAGCTTCAAATGGGGTCATACCAATGCTAGCTTGGTAACTGTTGTTGTAGGAGAATTCTACTAAATGTAAGTGATCCTCCCAAGATCCTCTAAATTCCAAGATGCAAGATCTCAACATGTCTTCTAGCGTCTGGATGGTCCTCTCAGATTGTCCGTCAGTTTGGGGATGATAAGCTGTGCTGAACTTCAGTTTTGTTCCCAAGCTGTCATGCAAACTCTTCTAAAAATGTGAGGTAAATCTAGTATCTCGGTCAGATACAATACTTACCGGTACTCCATGAATACGGTAGATGTGTCGCATGTACAGTGCCGTCAACTTCTCGGTGGATAAACCAAGCTTGAAGGGAATAAAATAAGCCGACTTAGTCAGTCGGTCCACAATAACCCAAATAGCGTCCTTCCCTCCTTGGGATAGAGGCAGTCCTGACACAAAGTCCATTGTTATATGCTCCCACTTTCATTCCAGAATGTCCAGCGGCTGTAGAAGTCCTGCGGGTCTCTGTCTGCTAGCCTTCACTTGTTGGCAAATCAAGCATCTGGCCACAAATCTGGATACATCTTTCTTCATTCCATACAACCAAACGATGGTACGTATATCCCGATACATCTTATTAGCTCCAGTATGTATGGAATACTGTGACTGGTACGCTTCTTGCATCAGCTCATTCCTCAATTCGCCAGATGGTACACACAGCCTCGTACCATTCTTCAATGCTCCATCACTGGCGATAGAGAAACCTTCAAGTGTTCCTGCCAGTACTTCATCTCTGAGCTTGCAAAGCGTCTCGTCTTGGAATTGTGTCTCCTTGATTTTGTCGATCAGACTTGAACGCAATTGCAACTGCATCATGGTTGATTCAGCTCCAGGTACATCAGCTTCTCGCCCCAGTTCCTTCATCTTCTCCTCAGGCAGTACAATCTCCAGCCAAGCTTCTCTATGTCCTCCAACAAGTGCCGTTCCTTGGTCAAAAACATCGCCACTGGGTATCGACTAAGTGCATCTGCAACCACATTAGCCTTACCCGGATGGTACTGCAGGTCGATGTCAAAATCTTTCATTAGTTCCAGCCACCTTCTTTGTCTCATGTTCAGCTCCTTCTGAGTGAAAACATATTTCAGACTTTTGTGGTCTGTATATATTTCCACTCTCTCTCCATAGAGATAATGCTTCCATAGCTTTAATGCAAAGATGACTGCAGCAAGCTCCAGGTCATGTGTGGGATAATTCTTCTCATGGTTCCGTAATTGCCTAGATGCGTAAGCAATTACTTTCCTATTTTGTTGAAGAACGCAACCCAGTCCTTTTCAAGAGGCATCACTGTAGATTAAGAAACCACCAGTTCCTGCGGGTAGCGCAAGGATTGGTGCAGTGGTGAGCCTCTTCTTCAGCTCTTCGAATGCAGCCTGGCAATCTTTCGTCCAGATGAACTCTTCATTCTTCCGAGTAAGCTTCGTCATTGGTTCAGCAATTCTGGCAAAATCCTTCACAAACTTCCGGTAGTAGCCAGCCAAGCCCAAGAAACTTTTGATCTCAGCAACTGAGCTTGGGGTAGACCACTTCTCTACAGCAGCTATCTTCTTAGGATCCACCGAAATTCCTTCTCCTGTGACAACATTGCCAAGAAAATCCACCTTGTCTAGAAAGAATTCACATTTGGATAGCTTACCATATAACTTCTCTTTCCTCAAAGTTCCTAGAACTTTCCTGAGGTGCTCCTCATGCTCCTCTTCAGTCTTCGAATAGATCAAAATGTCATCAATGAAGACAACAACAAATTGATCTAAGTATTCATGGAAAACCTTGTTCATAAGATTCATGAATACAGCAGGAGCATTTGTCATTCCAAACGGCATGACCAAGAATTCAAACTGCCCATACTTGGTGTTGAACGCCGTCTTGGGAATGTCCTCCTTCCTGACCTTGATCTGATGGTAGCCGGATCTGAGGTCAATCTTCGAGAACACCTTGGCTCTACTGAGTTGATCAAACAGGTCATCGATCCGGGGTAGAGGGTACTTGTTCTTGATGGTGATATTGTTTAGCGCCTGATAGTCGATGCACATCCTCACAGTTCCGTCCTTCTTGGGAACAAACAAGATAGGTGCTCCCCAGGGTGAAGCTCCGTCTCGGATAAATCCCAAAGCCTTCAGTTCATTGATCTGATCTTTCATCTCCTTGGCCTCCTTCGGGTTGACTCTGTAGCATCCCTTAGAAATAGGGGAAGAGCAGGGGACTAGATTAATAGTGAACTCTATGTCTCGGTCTGGGGGTAACCCGGGAAGACTATCAGGAAAGACATCCATAAATTTGCTATGATAGGATGGGGAGGTCCAGATTCTTCTGTGATAGAGGTGTAAGTAACACACTCCATATCCTTCGGAGTTCGAGAGATTTCAAACTCTGGTTCTCCAGGTGGGCTGAAGACTACACATCCCCTGTGACAGTCTATCAGCGCATGCTGGTTACTCAACCAGTCCATCCCTAGGACTATATCATAATTGGGTAAGGGCATCACAAGCAAAGGTGCTATGAATTGGTGGCCTGATATGGTGATAGGGCAATTACAGGTCTCAGTGATAGGTAGGGGTCCTCCACCGGTCATGACTCTACAAATCTTCTTACTAAATCCCATATTTATGTGGTGTGCAGAGATGAATTTTGTAGATATGAAACTATGTGATGCTCCTGAATCAAATAAAGCTAAGGCAGGATAGGAATGCACATAAATGAAACCTGCGATGACATCAGCTGTAGGTTCCTGCTCTGGCTCTTGTTTCTCTGCTGCTAGGGAAAAAGCTCGCCCAGTCTTCTGTTGATGCTGCCCAAATTGTTGTTGTTGAGTGGGCAGAGAACCTTTCTGTTAAGTTGCTCCAGTCCGGTGTGCTGCCGAGGGGCAGTCCTTCACTTGGTGGGTGGAAGACCCACAGACTAGGCAATGTCCTAGTCTCTTTCTGCAGATATTTGCTTGATGCCCCGGCCTTTTGCAATAGTCGCAGACAAGGATCTGCCTCTGAGGTGCCCTATCATTGTTCCTTGCCTGCTGGTTCTGCTGCTGGTGGTGGAAAGGCCGGTTGTTGTTGTTGTTGTTGGGCCTCTTCTGATTACCCTGGAAGTTGTTAGTTCCAAGATAATCCCTCTTTGAACGAGCGGGTTGGCTCTTCTCTATATCTTAAGCTCGCTCCAGGATCTTTTCATAGGTCTTAGCACCACCTGAGATCACATGAGTGCGGATCTCCTCTCTCAGCCCATGTCTAAACCTTTCATCACGATCTTCAAGGTCAGCCACCAGGTTCTTGGCAAAACGGCTGAGTTGGCCGAATTCTGCCGCATATTCACCAACAGTCATATTTCCTTGCTTCAGATTTTGAAATTGCCTCTCCATCTCCCGCAACTCTGATGTTGGGAAGAACTTCCTCTTGAACAACCTCTTGAAGGTATCCCAGTCAATCTGCCTATCCTGGAGTCGAGGTTCATTCCGATACCAGGTGCTTGCTACATTTTGCAGTTGTAGTCCCACTGCTTCAGCCTTGAGGTCTTCTGGAAGTCGAGCGATGCTTAGGAGACGCTCCATACTATCGAGCCATTCATCAGCATAGACGATTCCCTCGGTTCCCTTGAAGGGTCGAGGGTTCTGCTTCTTGAAACTCTCAATATCGCCCACCTTGGCAATACGATTCCCATTAATTATATGGCCTAATATTACATAAATTAATCCTTAAATTTATGTTTACCTTGGCAGGCCTTGGTTTCTGTTGAGCTGCTTCTCCTCTCTCCAGTGCAGCCATTGCCACGCTATGGGCATTCTCCATGCCTTCTCTCATAATTGCCGTCTGCTCGCGATGAGCTTCTGCTTGAGTTCTCTGGGCTTCTAGCACTCCTCTCAACAGACCTATTAGGTCAGTGGGGTCCACAGGCACAGGTGGGGCAGCTGGAGTGGGCAAAACCACAGGGGGTTGCATCTCCGTCCGAGAAGTTGATGGATCCGTCGTTGTATTATGGGGACGGTCGGTCAGCTGCCGAGGTGTAGGATCCGGACTTGATTGGGGTGGTAGGGTATGATAGGGTGAAGATACCCCATCGCCAGCAGGATTGGAATTGTCAGTGGCCATTCTCTGGAAGGTTTAGGATATAAACATAAGCAAGGTAGCCTATCTATAATCAAACAAAAATATTTAATTATAATATATTTTTGTCCTATATTGTGGCAAATTATTGTTCTAGTGTTCTAAATGTCTCTAGATAGGTCTTTCCTAAGTTGTTGATGAGACCTGCATGGGCCACCACTAAAAACATGTCACGACCCGGTCCCAATTTCTTGGAACGAATCGGACCATGCCCAGCCTGCACCATTGATGAGACGGCGGCAGTAAGCTGTATCTCCATATGCAGGTAATCAACAACTCAAACTAAATTTGCCATAATAATATGATTCGATAAATTAAAAAGACTTACAACTTGTCCAGTACAGATTTCAAACATAAACCACCAAATTAAATCACATTGTTCTTTTAGACAAAACTAACAAACTTGGAAAATAACATCTAAATGAAAGCAACATCCTCATCCAGTAATCCATCCCCGGAAAGCATAGCAGGGTGTAACTCTGGGTCATAATAGCTACTAATCAGTAGCTCTGCATCCTCAACAGGACCTAAAAATATAGTCTCCAGTCAGGAGGGAGCAAAGTACAAATTTATGATATTTTAACAATTGAAATTAATAATGGAAATATGCACTTTTAAACAATTTGAAATAAATGATTTTCCAACAGTTAAAATAGTGAAATATGAATAGGTAATGAATATGACCGGATTGGGTTTGTTACAGTAATATCCTAGTGATATGGTATGGCTTATCCCCGTGTGTTTGAGGGGTAAGCTAATACAATCAGTTATACTATTGGATGTGGTCATATCCACTACACTACTCCCCAGTCCCCAATAGTTACAGTAGTTACAGTCATTATTCTCAGGAGAATTCTGTGTTGTATCGTGATTTAAAATTGCATTAAAACAATTATTACTAATTATAATCTACCACAAACTTGTACTTGCCTCAAAATGACTTGACTGGATGGGTCGATACGTCAGGACGGAAATCAGGTTCTTCCTTGAAATCCTACATTTGGGAAACTTATCTCAGAAAATCAAAGTCGCCAATTGCTAACTAAGCTAGTTGCAATCTCTAAATTGTCTCCTAGTCCATTTTAGTCTTGTTTAACTAACACAACCAAAAATGCGTTTACTAGTGCGTTACAATCAAGAATATCAATTGATATTTAAACTTTTGGAAAAAACTTGTATTTATCAGGTTTTACTGTTTATTAGGAAAAACTTAATACTTTTGATAATTATATAAAAATATGCTTTTCCTTTAAATGAGAAATATCGTGAATTTTCAAGTTGTAATTAATACAATTTTTTATTCCTAATTTATACGCATACTCACAAAATCCAGAAAACCACAGCTACTACCTACTTATTACAAAACTGCAGAATAGTAAATGGGCTTATGCCCTTACATTCCCAAGAATTAAAATAAGAGAAAATTCGTTAGTCCTGTAAACTGCCTACAAAATTAAATATAAATAATATTTAAAAATTATAAAATATTATTGAGTCTCAGAACTGGTCCAATCGTCATTTTTATAGCTAATGCCTCAACGTCCGGACGAAACCGGTTTCGTTTGCATTCAGCCGGGGCCCATTGACCAATAAGGTCGTCGCCCAAAAATCCAAAAATAGTATTCTTTTCCGAAATTCATTTTAAAATTATATAATTAAATTTTTATAGAAATTTTGACAGCATTCCCTCTATTTTCGGGATAACCCAAAACTGGGAAACGCGCCGATTTTTCCTGCAAAATAAATCCCAAACCAGGGATACCCAATTTTATATATAAAAACATCTAATAAATCATTTTCCGAAATGAATTCGGAATTCCCGAACAAAATTGGAATTTTCCGAAACCAATTCGAAATATCACAAAACCAATTTCCATACCAATCCAAACCCAAGAACCTTCTCAGAAACAAGGTTCTTCTAAAACAAAATTTATATATAAAATCTCTAATCACAGAAATATTTCCGAAGTATTCGGAAATTCCGAAATCAAAAAGATCACAGAACCAAAACCAACAGCATACCAATTTCCGAAGAAACTTCGGAAAATTGAAATGGTAACGTAATTGAAACGTAACCAAAAATCCGAATTCCCGAAGGAATCGGTGGACCAATTTTCATCACAGACCAAAAGAAACTATGGGACTATTCAGAAGTTACCAAAATTTTGACGGAATCCGAAGTGATGCCTCGGACTCGAAACACGCCTCGCCGGAGTTCGGCTGCGTGTACAGCACCCAAGCTTTGGAGAAGACCACAGTGAGGTTCCACGGAAAGCACAGGAACGCCCGAGAACGAACCGGTCAGTGGATCGGGAATCCCTCGGGGTGCTGCAGCTCGGGAATACGGAGGAACATCGACGAAGGGGGTCGCCAAAATTGCGGTAGGCGCACCGGGGCTGGGCGTGCGCGGCCACAAGGAATCGGGCACGGAAATGAGGCGTCGGACTCGGGGGTTCGGCCAGGACTGAGCCGCGTCGGGGAGGGGCCTAGGCTCGCGGGAACCGACGGCTAGGAGTGCGCCAGACTCGGTTCAGCCGGGAGGAGGGCCGTGCGGGAACAGCTCGTCGGGTGGTGGAGCTCCGGCTCGAGTTCCAAAAGCTAAGGCACGGGTTTGGGGAAAAGGAAAAATGGGAATGGTGGGAAAGTTTGTGAGGATTGAGACTTATATAGGAAGAAGGAATGAGAAGTTACAGGAGTTCATCCGTCATAGCCGTTCGGGAGATGAACGGAGGGGTTCTTGTGCCGTTCGGAAAAGGAACCGATCCAAAGCCAACTTTCTCCTGTTCTCATCAGAACACAATAAGAGAAGAAAAGTGGGTTTTAAGGGTTTGGGCCTATTGGGTTGGTTTTGCTAAGGTTTAGAAATAGACAATGGGTTCCTATGCTTATTGGGTTACAAAGGAAATGGACTTCAAAGATATGGGCTATGAAAAATAAAATGGTCTTAATGGTGATAGGCTTAAAATTTTAATGGCTAAATGAGGATAAATTAATTTAAAGATATCATTTCTTTAGGAAGAATTTGTAACTAATAATTTAGAACTATAAAAATATATATTTTTTTAAGATTAAAATTGAGTTCAGTCTCGATTCTCGGGTCTCGGCCAGACAAACAAAAATCCAATTTTTTTAAAAATAATAATTTCTAATATTAATTAGAAATTTACATGTTTGATAAAACTTCCAGTTAATAATGCAAATTCCTAAATTAACAATTAATAAACTAATTATATTAGCTAATTTAAATTATAGAATTATTTGAAATTACGGGTTTCACACCGGCCCTGCTGCTGAAACTGCGACGGCTGGAACTGTTGCTGATGTACCTGCCTGTGCGGCTGCTGGTGCTGAAAATGAGGCCTTTTGGCCTGGCCCCCGCTGTTGTTGCCTCGCTGGAAATCCTGACCTTTCTTCAGTTTCAACCCTAGGTCGTCCTTCGCTGCCATAGCTCCTGTAAAGATCTTCGCGAAGGTAGCATTCTGATCACTCTTAGTCAGTGACCGAACCTCCCTGATCAACCCTCAACGGAACTTCCTAGCCTTCGTCTTCTCCGTCAGATCATCTATAAATCCGGCCAACTGGCAAAACTCTCCGGCGTACTCTGTAACTGTCTGGTTCCCCTGAACCAGACTCTCGAACTGCACCTCAATGCCTCCTAGTGCCACATCTAAGAAGAACTGTTCCTTGAACAGCTCCTTGAACTGCTCCCATGTCTGACCCTCTACTCCTACTCGGGGATCTGTCTGGTACCAAGTACGGGCTAGGTCCTGCATCTGACTGCCCGCTACCTCAATATGAAGTCTTACTGGTATCTCCGCCAGCCGAAAAATTTCCTCGATGTGCTCAATCCAATCATCTGCATAGTGAATGCCCTCGGTGCCCAGGAAGTCTCTAGGATGCATCTTTTGGAAGTCCTGGATATCCTTCTCCCTCCTGCGAGGCTGCTGCAGCCCCTGAGCAGACACCATCTCCACAGTCGTACGGACCAGTTGATGAGCCTCGTCTATCCCCTGACGGAAGTCGGCAGTCTGACGCTGCTGCTACTGCTGGTGAGATTCCAGAATCCTCTCCACGAAGGAGAATAGATGAGCATCATCTACCATTCCCGCAGGTAGAGGATGCTGTGGCGGAAGGATATCAGGGATCACCGGGCTCTGCCTCCTAACTGGTGGAGGTGCTCCTCCAAAAGTAGCTGAAACGCCCACTCCTGAGGGCTGAACTGGTACTGCGGTACCGGGAGCTGGCTGCACAGGACGAGAGGTGGCAGACCCTTCTGCAGCGTCCCCCGGTCCGGGGCGATGCGATCTCGTCTCGATAACCATCCTGGAGACACAGATCAAACAAGAAACAATTTCTTAGAATGAGTCAAAATATCAAAGGATGACAGTTTATATTCAAAGGAAGACAATAAGTAGCAAAATGTAGATATACGAAATCTGATAAGGAGTTTTCCTAGTATGATTGAGTACCTTCAAATTATCCTAATTCTACTACAGGCTGTAGTGATACTCTAGTTCGAATACCACTACATAAAACAGGACCTGCATAGGCCACCACTAAAAACGTGTCACGACCCGCACCCTAGAGTAAGGGCACGAGAAGTGGGTATGTCCACCCTACGCCACAGTGTCGGCGGTAGAACGCTGTCCTAGGTCAAAGCATCCAACAATATAAGGTACATGTACAGTATATACACTCCGAGTGGAGGTGACAATACAGAAATACAGTCTCAACCACAACTAAGGCAGAATACGATAAGATAGATAGGTATAAAACGAATCCACAAAGATACAAATATAGAAAGTCTAAGTGTCTATGATATCACAATAATCCAGAACATCCAAACTCAAATACAATAATCCAGAGAATAAGTACAACTGAAAGACTACTCTAAACTAAGGGTGTGTCATCCACTGCTAATGGATCATGCCAGAGGTCCAAGTCACAGCAATCCTCTAGGGTAGTCCCATGGTAAGTGGTACAGAGCGCCTCGTCCTCATCCTCTGTAATATTTTCAACAGGTCCAGTCATGACAGGAGCGAGCACAATACATCTCACACAAATCATAACAGGTTAGGAAATATAAACATGCTAGAGAGTAAGATACATGAAACTGAAAGAACAACATGGTATAAAAGAGAGAACTGTAAGTAAATAGCTACAATATATATAGAGAACTATCAGGGACTAGTGAATCAGAGTACAAGATAAACATGTGAACAGCTGGAGGTGATTCATGGCTATACTAAAGAGTTGATTCATGACTACACTACTTTGGAATATTCACATGTTTAGTTCTACTCCCCCATTCCCCAATCAATACACAAGGATCTAGTCAAGTTACGTTAAGATTCATGACTATGCTACTGTCTCATAATGAGTGATTCATGAATAGATTCGTGAAGGCTCTGTAATTCATGAGAGTACAGGAATCACAAACAGATTCATGATAGATTCATGATAATAGAAGCATAAGATACATAATGTAAGTGAAACACACAAGACATGAGTATACGATGCTCCCAAGAGGGATAACATCTCATGAAGGGATCCATATAGTACCAATCCGTGTTACCAACGTGTCAGCATCAAGTAAAGTAATCTAGAGCAGGAATATAATCCTAAGCAAGATATGAAATGATCAGAGAATGTACTCGTCTGATATCTGTATGTCTGAAGAGAATATACTGTCTAAGGAGTGGTGTCTGGCTCCTACAGAACACTACAAGTCACAACATATCCAAAATAGTAAAATAGACCACTACAATTCATTCTACATAATATTTGGGTCAATCTAGGCTAAAGTCAACCTTTGGTCAACTCTAGTCAACTACATTAGTCAAACCAGGTCAACTAGGTCAAGCCTAACCCAAACAAGTCTCACTAAGCCTAGCCACACCTATCTAGCATTCACACACCATTACAAACCATACAAGTCTATCAACACACAATTCATATGTGTATACATGTCATATACACATAGGCTATATTATAGGAATCTACATAGGCTATATGCCATAGGCTATATACCATAGGCAACCTATATTGGCAAAACATATATTAAATATAGGCAATATGCATATATATTACATATTACATATTTATCCAACAAATTATAGATTATATATATATATGCACATAGAGAGATAGAGTGACATGTGGCATGTGTGTGTGTATGAGTGTGTGTGAATGACCTATGTGTGTGTGTGGATATTAGGAAAACAGGAATTTTGTGTGAATCATACAACAATAGCTATAGGTGTTCCTGTGTTCTCAGATTATGCATATGTGTGTGTGTGTGTGAATATAGGTAGCAGTGTTCAATTCATCATGTGTGTGTCCTGTGTGAGTGTCAATGTTCTCAGGTTTTAGATAGGTGTGTGTGTACATAATACTCTCAGATTTCTATGTGCACAGATGTGTACGAGTGTGTTTGGATATTGTGTTCTCAGCTCAGCCATGTGTGTGTGTATGTATAATATCAGTGCACACAACACTTTTCAGTGTAACAGTCAAATGGAAATTCGAAAGCCAATGATTAAACACAAATCATGAACCCTATCATGTAGTTAAAACCTAGATACATTTAGATGAACCAACATTGCAAATATTCATCTAGAAAATAGTTTAAAGATACATTTAGATCTCATAAATTCAATTGACAGACCTATATATTAGAAATTAGGGGAAACTTGATTTTCGAATCCAAAATGCAACTAATATTCGAATTATAGGGTTGGTAATCAAAGTGTTATATGTGTACGTGTCAAACATGGTGTCTGTGTCAACCAAGTGGACACAGTCGTGTCCAAGATACTAAAATCATCACACGAACACATACTCAATGCACAGCCTCGTACAAGTGTTCATGTGTGTCTAGCATACGACACAAGACACGACATAACACGATGCGTATCCACATACTCGCCTAGGGTAGGGCTACAACCCTGACACCCTGACTCATGTCCACGAGACACCAAGACACGACACAAAGCCCGTGTCAGTGGGGTCTGTGGCTCACGTGCACAGCAGGCAATGGCCAGTCGGGCTCGATAGCGTGTCCGACTCGACTCGAAGTGGCTCGAGACTCGAGGGGGCTCATGTCAGACACTGCCCCTCGGTCCTCGCCAACTGGCACGTGTTAAGTCGCCGTGTCCGAAGAGAAATGCAACCCGAGCAGCAGGACAGTGTCCTGCGGCTACTGCAGCGAGTTCGTGTCCTCTTGCTGACACGATACGACACAAAAATCCTCCACAACTGACACGAAATCAAACACGACCCCTAGATCTACAAATCCATTCAAACACAATTCAAAAATAGAACAAAAATATTGAGTGTGGCATTTCATCGAACACCTAGTTCTAGGTTAGGATACGTGTCCGATACAGACACAAAATCAAATGCAATTGACATGAAACTTATACCACAGCTAGGGGACACCTAGATCTATGCTACCATGCAAAGAAAATAGAATTTAATTATAATTTAGAGAGTTTACCTATAGTGTGTCAAATGGCAAGAAAAGCCCCAAATCGAATGGTTCCCCTTGCTAGCCAAACTCTCCAAATTGTTCCCAAACTGAAATTACTCTCCATGAACATCAAATAGAGGTTGATTAGACTCTATTGCAAAAGATTTGAATCAAAAAGGAATAAAAATAAGAGAGTTATGAATTGGGGAAGAATGGAGATTACCTTTCCTTTCTAAAAGTTGGTTCAATACAGAAGAGGCAAGAACAAAGGAATGAGAGACTTTGTAGGGGGGAATACCAATGTGTGTTAGGCCACTAGGCTGAAATTAGGGTTAGGGTTTCACTAATGGGCTATGGGCCAAGTTTCATTAGTCATGTAAATCAATTCCTAAGTCAAGTCCTTAAACCTAGTCTTTTCTTCTCCTATTTCAAACTTGATTCTAAATGACTAAAATTGGGTTGACTTAAGTTAGACTAGGGTCCAACCATGCTAACCAAGTCACCATAGCTAGAGTCATCATCTAGGTTAGTCTACAAAGTATCAACTAGCCAAAGTCAAAAATAACAATCATCATTTCAATAAATCAAAATAAATTCAAAATTCACAAATGACCAAAATACCCTCAAGCTAAAATGTGGTAGTGACACTTAGTACTCCCGATATGCGATGCGTATTTTATGGTACCAGCCATAAAGAAGGAAGGGAAGCCCATTACTTTCGGACGAGTAGAAGGTTCTCGGACCTGTATCATTGTGAGCCAGAGCATAAAATAGGTATGTTGTAGGCTCACCATTATATTCCTTAAGCCCGACACATCATCCAGAAGATGGGGTACGACTTAAACAGCAATATGGGCCTTAACTACGGCAAAGGCCGATACTTGCCAATCAATATCAACATCCCTAAGGGTGAATCTGATCAATATTACCAGAAGACCCATTGTGGTCTAGGGTATGCCTTATCCAAGCCTCCTAAAATTTTACAGTCCAAGGAAGTAACATACTCATATTCTTCAGACTCTTCCTATGACTCTGACGTAAGTATTGGAGAAGCATTCTGAAAAATGCTATCAGTAAATATGACATCCATAGACCAGCTTGAAGTCGAACAATGGGCTAAACAACTTGATTCTCAATGGAAAAAATGATTTGAACGACACGAACCTCCTACCGAAGACGAGGTCATACAAGTCAATATGGGAGATGACTCTTCTACTAAGCCAATCTTTATTAGCAAAAGCCTAAAGGGGGAAGATCGTGAATCTCTTATCGAGCTCGTGAGAGAATATATAGATGTCTTCGCCTGGAGTTTTGAAGATATGCTGGAGATAGATCCAAACATCGTCGTGCACAAATTAAATATTTTACCCAATGTTAAGCCAGTGAAGCAACAACAACGATAGTTTTACCCCAATATTATAGACGCCATTTAAAAGGAGGTAGACAATCTAATAGCAAGTGGCTTCATCCGTTAGGAACAACACCCATATTAGGTAGCCAATACCTGTGGGTTCGACGGTGTGTCGTTTATGGATGGCTACTCAGGTTATAACCAAATCAAGATGTCCCCAGAAGATGAGAACATACGTCGTTCCAGACTCCAATCTATCTATTTTACTATACTGTAATGACTTTCGGTTTAAAAATTGCAGGCGCTACACACCAGAGAGATATGAGCACCATATTCTACAAACACTTGCATATGACAGTTGAATACTACGTTGATGACATAGCTATCATGTAGCTCCCCTTCCCGAAATTTTTTTAAAATATTTTTATTATTTATTTGATTTAAACGATAATTTTTAGATTTTTATAAATAAATATTTAGTTAATTATTACGGTAGATGACTTTAGCCATGGTGGAGTTTTGGAGTACAAGGCGTCTAGGAATCATGGCACGGATAGTGCAGTGGCGTGCCTTGACTAGTGTATTAGCCATGCCAAGAAAGACCCATCCATAAGTGTGTCCTATCTTGAAAAACTAGGCCAAGTTGCGACTTAACCTCTAAAGACGTATTAATTATTTATTATTTAGATTATTGACTTTTAGAGGACTCAGTCGTACCAAACTAACCTGTGTAGGCATGTAGTGAAACCAAAGGCGTCCATGTAGACGTATGTCGTATCACTATTCTAAATTGGTGACCCGATAGCCGAATTCACAAAAGGTGGCTGTATTTATAGATATTATAAGTTCTTAATATTAAATAATGTTTTATTTATAATATAGTAAATAATTTTCCTTAGCAAGTATATTGGACTTTATGGGAATTATCTAGGTTACATATATATATATATATTTATATATATATATATATATATATATATATATATATATATATATATATATATATATATATATATATATATATATAAGCGTATTTATGGTATATGGCAAATTAGGCTTTTATATATATATATATATATGTAAAATATCACTGTATTTTATTTATGTGAATTTTTACTGTATAGATTTAAGTATATTGTATTTCTATTATAGATTGTATTTACAATATCTTATTCCTTATATTTGAATGTATAGTGTACATGTATATTAACATTATACATGTATATATATATGAACATATACAGAGGTGTATATATAGAATAGTAAATAGAAAAAGAAAAAAAAGAAAAAAAAGAAAAAAAAGAAACAAAAGGAACCATACCCAGCCCAGCTGAGCTCGGGCCAGGCTACAACAAACCCAGCCTAGCCCCAAGCTACCACAGAGCCTGCTCGGCCAACAAAGCCCCGGGTTAACCGCCCCGATTCTATTTGGTAACAGAATGCGCGTATTTAAGCTCGAGAGATCGAAAACGAAAACCCCAAACGCACGCCACCCCCGCTGGTTGCACAACCACCCCGACCCCGTGTGCGCCATTGCCGTGCGCCGCCGTACGCAGCCACAGGCCGGCCGAACAGCGCCGCCGCGGCCACCAGGCCGTACACAGAGCAGAGCACTCTCTTTTGGCTGCGACCAGGTACTCATCTTCGCGATTACCTTTCTCTCCACATAGTCCATTGTTTTCAATTTTTTAAATTTATATAGAAACCCTATATGACCCTTTAGAGGTCCCAGCAAATAGATTGCAATGGGGTCGAGCCATTGATTCGCAAGATCGATGCAAACTTCGATAGAAACCTGTTTTAAAAATAGCATACAGGACAGCCCCGACCCCGTATTGGAAGGTCGATTTCGGTCGAACCATTGAGCAATTTAAAAATCTAATAAAACATACTGGAAGACAACATATAGGGCTTCCTAACCTATTTTGTATTTTTGAATTTCATTAATTATGCGAAGAAAACAGTTTTCAAAATCGTGATTTTATCTATGTAAAAACAGTTTAAAAACTTTGAAATTCACCGTACAACGTGCGTCCCGCCAATCCGGGCGACGTGTCGCGAACCAAAATCATCGAAAGGTGCGTAACGTCTTCGTGGACGTGTGGGCTTTGATGGAATTTAAATTGGTCGCGTGTGCGCGACGAATTTGATGCGTGTCCGTCGAAATTTACCATATCAGCCTCTGTGCAAACTTCTCAATTACTTTGTGCACGTTCGTCAGATCGAGACGATACATGCGCCAACAGGACCGTATCATTTTTCTGGTCTTGTATACCATGTTTGGTCCAGTTCTGAGATAGTTGATCGGATCGCCGTTTCGCGGGCCCCATGATCCGATTCAACGGGTAATTTTGTGCACGGTCCACCGGAATCCAAAATTGGACATACCGTTGGGTTTGTATCATCAAACCGGATCTGTAGACATGTAGTTTGATGACTTTAGAGACCATTGACTCTGGCACATTTTTCGGTGCAAAGTGGGTCCAACGGCGGACACCGTTTTGGCCCGAAATGACCGTTTTGCTCATGTGTCCAGAATTGGACTTAAGGACAGGCGATCCTAGCTAATTTGACTATTCTGAGAATGTTGGTAATGTTTATTTCAACTTTCGGAGACAGTTGTGATGATTTGGACTTATGGCTTAGCAGTTGACTATACTTTGTTGGATTTGTGTGCAACCTCCAGGCAAGATACCTTGCCTCCCTCTACAATTTAATTTCATGTTTATGATTTTCATCTTATTATTGTATCATCATAGATACTCTATTTGTTATAGATTTTATATGATTCATTAGCTTTCTAGTTGACTTGATTTATCTAGTTTCTATATACTGTGTTCACCAGTTTATGGTCTTGCTTGACTTGACAGTGTAGTTATACTGGACTTGACTGTGTCTTGACTGAGTCATACCTTGTCTCACCAGTACCTTGCTTGAGTCGTGTCATAGAACGAGTACATGTAATTGAACTGTTAAATCCTTGTTATCGTTTCCTCAACCAGAGAGTCCACACTCGGGACGAGGGTTGATCCGTTGCACAAGAGAATGCACACTCGGGACGAGGGTGTTTGTTTCCTTGGCACCAGAGAGCCCACTCGGGGCGAGGGTGTTTGTCTTGATCTATTTACATCCATGAGTCCCCACTCGGGACGAGGATGTTTACTTGCACGAAAGATTCCACACTTGGGACGAGGGTGCCTTGCCGTGAACTAACTTGCGAGTCCACTCGGGGCAAGGGTTAGTGATTAGAACTAACCTGCGAGTCCACTTGGGGCAAGAGTTAGTGATTAGAACTAACCTGCGAGTCCACTCGGGGCGAGGTTTAGTGATTAGTTCAAACCTGCGGTCCACTCGGGCGAGGGTTTGGTATTCCATTGATCTCGTGTTCACTTGTTCATCCAGCAGTTCAGTTACGTGTAGTTGTTCTTGTATTCCAGTTCATAGTCACCTGTCCATAGCTACTTGTCGTTAGTCACTCGTTAGCAGTGTGGTCGTAGTCTCTTACCCCGTTAAGTGTCGTTCCTTGTTATGTCCTGTTTATATTATCATGCATGATTAAACTGCTAGATAGGCATGTTTTTATGTATCTTGCTATGTCCCCTGAGGACTTGATGATCTCTACAGGTAGCTGATTGCATGGAGTTAGTTAGCGGCTCACGATGGTAGCGACTACACCTGCAGGGATACAGGTATTTGCTTGTGATATTTCTTTATTATCCTCTTGTGCTTTATATTCCATACCATGATATATTCTGCTTATTTATAGACTCATATCATTCTTGGAGTCTAATCGGACAATATGTTAATGGCTGCAGACATGACCATAATTGTTCATTCATGTTTCATATTCCTGGAGTCCGTTCGATACGTAGCTGGCTTGCTCACGAGCTCGCGTCCGAAAAGCGGGTGTGGGTCGTGACAAATTTTTTTTTTGGTGGCCCATATAGGTAAGAGCATATCGTATCGGTTACGTAACTGTACTGATACGAGCCTGCGAATATGACTAAACCCTTAGAAATCTCAATCCACACTGCCTTGAAAATTCTTCTAGAAATTCTCTACATCCTTGAAAACTCCATATTTGCTCTCGATTATACTTTCTTGCTTTTCGTATCAATGATTCTTGTCCCTCTTTATTTCGAGGGGATAAACGTTCGTGCTGTCTAGGATTCATCAGAAATTCTTAAGTTATAGTATAATATTGCTTGATTATTGAATAATTAGTTGTTTATAGATATGAGATATTATAGTTGCTATATGCCCTCGATATCTGTTGGAAGGATTGTTAGCAAGTAGTTAGAAGATTATAAGATTTTAGTGACCGTATTTTGAGGAGTAGTGTGACCAAAGGCGGGTAGAAGTCCTCAAGTATTCGGAGTTATAAAATGGCTAGAGAGAGTTATAAACTATTTTTGAGAAATTAAATTTAAGGAGATTAAGGTAAGATTAGACTTTCCTTTTGAATTTAAGGAATAGTTATGAATTAGAATTTCGAGGACGAAATTATTTTTAAGGTGGATAGATTTGTAGCTCCCCTTCCCGAATTTTTTAAAAATATTTTTATTATTTATTTGATTTAAACGATAATTTTTAGATTTTTATAAATAATTATTTAGTTAATTATTACGGTAGATGACTTTAGCCATGGTAGAGTTTTGGAGTACAAGGCGACTAGGAATCATGGCACGGATAGTGTAGTGACGTGCCTTGACTAGTGTATTAGCCATGCCAACGAGACCCAGTCATAAGTGTGTCCTAACTAGAAAAAGCAGGCCAAGTTGCGACTTAACCTCTAAAGACGTATTAATTATTTATTATTTAGATTATTGACTTTTAGAGGACTTAGTCGTACCAAACTAACCCATGTAGGCACGTAGTGAGACCAAAGGCATCCATGTAGACGTATGTCGTATCACAATTCTAATTTGGTGACCCGATAGTCGAATTCACAAAAGGTGGTTGTATTTATAGATATTATAAGTTCTTAATATTAAATAATATTTTATTTATAATATAGTAAATAATTTTCCTTAGCAAGTATGTTGGACTTTATGGGAATTACCTAGGTTATATATTACTTGTATATATATATATATATAGAGCATATTTATGGTATATGGCAAATTAGGCTTATATATATATATATATATATATATCTAATATATATATATTATATATATATATAAATATCATTGTATTTTATTTATGTGAATTTTTAGTATATAGATTTAAGTAAATTGTATTTCTATTATAGATTGTATTTAGAATATCTTATTCCTTATCTTTGAATGTATGGTGTACATGTATATTAACATTATACATGTATATATATATATATGAACGTATACAGAGGTGTTATATAATAAAATAGAAAAAAAATAAAAGAATAAAAAGAAAAAAAGAAAAAAAACACAAAAGAAAACCAACCCAGCCCAGCTGAGCTCGGGCCAGGATACAACAAACCCAGCCCAAGCTGAGCTCGGGCCAGGTTACAACAAACCCAGCCCAGCCCCAAGCTACCACAGAGCTTGTAACGCCCCAGTCCCAAAATACGTAGGACTAAGTACGTAGACATGCCAGCTGTATACATACGAAGTACATGGGCCTTGTATGTATACATAAGCTGTAAAATACAGTAATCCAAGACAAACTAAATCTCATCCACAATGAAAAGAATAATAATATAAAAATCAACTTGAATATTTATGATACAACGTTGGGTGGAGACAAGTCCACTACAACCTATCTCAATGAAGAAATATACAA
>JANAVB010040972.1:0-15896 GCA_029216955.1 Iris pallida | reverse complement strand
CTGGCAAAATCTTAAACATACTTGTAGTAATATGATTGGTCTTCATCATCTAGTCATTGTGGTCTAAAATGAATATGGTGAGTATTTTATTTTTAAAATATCGTTCTTTCTTATTATCACCTTGTTGAGCTAATTGATCTTTTCCACGTACTAAAATTAGATAAGCAAAAGGGGCAGGTTTCTTTAGTGTCCAATTAGCCTTTAGGTCTAATGGCAAGTTCTCCTCTTGCTTGTTGCTTCCTTCTCACCTGATTGGCGTCAGGTTGGCAACTTCATTAAATTTTGTTTCTGGATATTTCTTTAAATTTGTCGTGTCAATGTACGACCCCATTTTAATCACAGTAGGTTTGGCGGGTGAGGATGATGATCATTACTTCTTGAAGTAATCCTGACTCTTTACAATAGTATTGTGTTGATTGTTTTTTTTTTCTTAATGTTCGGAAAAGATCCCACAGTATGCACCTAAAGATGCTCCCATAGGTAGTGTTGGACACAAAATGCAGAATTATTCTCCCCCATGCCCGAAGAATAGTGCTATCGATCAAATTGCTAGCACGACATCAAGCCAACAAAAAACGAGAATCAAAGATCAACACGAAGCTCAGAGACACAAGAATATAGTCTGAAAACTTCCAAACCCAAATGGTAAAACAACCTGGAGAGTGAGATGAAGAATATAGTCTGAAAACTTCCAAACCCAAACTGTAAAACAACCTGGAGAGAGAGATATACGTACTTTCCAAGGTTTCAAGGACTTCACAAGATTCACACAAAATTCTAGCCCCCAAATATACGAGAGAGATTCCTTAAGAGCACACCAAAAAGCTCTAGAACTTACACTTGGGAAGACCCTGTAAGTTAATCTTTTGTATTTGACAAGTTGGACTTAGGTCCTATTAGGTGTTGGTTTCTTTATATATCTATAATTATTGGTTATTTATAAAGGCACAACTCCCATCGTTAGGGGGCAACACAAAATTTTAAAAAAATATAACCAAATTGCCATTGACAAAATTCTTAGGGGACATCACATTAGTTAAGTATAAAACCGACCTCTGTGCTACGATCCTAGCAGTTTGTCGTCCCCAACGGGACTATGACGAACTTTGAGGTTGGAAGTCCTAATTTTGGATTCTAAACTTTGATAAAACACCCGTTAGAAAATATTAACCTAAAATCTAATAAGTAATGTTTAAAAACACATGATAATCACTTAGAAACTAAAAATCCAAAGAAAACATAGAATTGGAAAAGGAAAAATAATTGATTTTGTGTTTAGAGAATGTGTTGCCCCCAATAAATTTTTTTGCTAGCCCCTTACAAAAAAGTAAAAAACCTATGATAGCCCCTATATAGTGTTGTCCCCTAACAATGAGGGTTGTGCTTTTACAAATAACCATATTATTTAGTTCTAAATAATATATTGTTGTATGGATTCCTAATCTGACCAAGCTTCTAAAGTTAATTTCCAAAAGGGAATCCTACATGAGTTTTGAGCACAAATAGGTAGGTCGGAACACAAGGAGTCCCATTTAAAAACGGACACCACCTCAACTATAAATACACGGGGAGCCGGCCATTGCATGTGTGCACTATTCAGAAGTTTGTACATAAAAGTAAAAGCAATAAAGGAGCAACAAGCAAAGGAGAAAATGATGCCTTCCGGCTAGTCGTATCCGCGTACACCGTTGATTCAAATATTTTTTAAGTTATGACTTGTAACCTTATTAAGTTAATAAAGTTTTCAGTTTTTGATGGAGTAGGCGTTTGCCAAACCGCATTATATTTTCAAATATGAGTTTTGTTGTCTTCTTTGCTGTTTCATTTCACGCTTTTGATCAATAAATTGGTATTAGAGTGTCTGGCTGTTCGAAAGACATAGCAACGAAGACTATAAGTTTCAGATTCGAGTTGGAGAAGTTCAACCATCAAGTGAGCATTATATTTTCAAATATGAGTTTTGTTGTCTTCTTTTGCTGTTTCATTTCACGCGTTTGATCAATAAATTGGTATTAGAGTGTCTGGCTGTTCGAAAGACATAGCAACGAAGACTACAAGTTTTTTATTCGAATTCGAGTTGGAGAAGTTCAACCACAAAGAGAGCTTCTCGTTAAGATGGGTGCAAGGGATTCTAGTAAATGAAGGAATCCATAAGGTGTTGCAAGGAAAATTAAAAGTACTTGAAGATGTGTTGGCGCGGCCAATCCCTAGAAAGAAGTTCAAGTGTTTCTTGGACTTGTTAAAGTTCTACACTATTGAAAAATTTACTCAATCACAAGAGAGGAGTTGAGAATATATATCGTCAAGGTACAACTACAGCTTTCAAGATATCAAGTTTATCTCCAAGAAGGCTATACAAAATACAAGCAAGGTAGAGATTGTTGGGATGTCTTGTATTTAAAATTTAAAGTTCTACAAGTATTGAAGACTTTACTCAACTCTATGTGAGGGGTTATGACAGGTACTGTGGAGGTAAAACTACAATATTGAAATCTTACTCAATCACAGGTGAGTGGTTGTGATAGGTATTATGAAGGTAGAACTATAGTATTAAAGACTTTACCCCAGACGAGGGCTCGTGACGGGTACCATGGAGGTAAAACTACAGTACTGAAGACTTTACTCAACCTCAGGTGAGGGTTGTGACAGGTGCTATGGTGGTACAACTACATTATTGAAGAATTACTTAACCCCAAACGAGAGGTTAGATAGGGACCAAGTACCATGGAGGTACAACTACAATATTGAAGACTTTATTAAACTCCAGACGAGGGGTTGTGACAGGTACCATGGATGTACTGAAGAGTTTTGTAGAGATTTTAAGTGATTTTATTATTGGAATAGAGACTACATATATATAGGAGAGGTTAGCCTCCTCTCTATCATTCTAGGCAATGTGGGACTAAAGCCTAATAACACTTAACACATATATCAACACCCCCTCAAGATGGGCGAAAGATATTCACTAAACCCATCTTGTCACATCCTCTCATCATGCTCATAGAACTAAGCCCCTTTGTCGGTCCTTCTGCTACCTGATCTTTGGTTGGAACGTAGTCCAGCTCTAGTACTCCTTTCTCCAGCTTTTTTTGATGAAGAATCTGTCAATCTCGATATGCTTGGTCCTGTCATGCTGCACTGGATTGTTGGCAATAATAATAGCTGACTGGTTGTCACACTATAGCTTCATCTTGGCTCCCTGGTCCAGCTTTAGCTCCGTCAGCATATTCTTCAACCACAATAGTTCTGTGACTCCCAGGGCCATAGCTCTATACTGCTTCAGCTGTTGATTTGGCCACCACTGACTGCTTCTTACTCCTCCAAGAGACCAAGTTGCCTCATACAAATATGCAGTAGTCCGATGTGGATCTCCTGTCGTCAGCACAGCTAGTCCAGTCAGAATCACAATAGCCTTCGATGCTTACATGATTATTTCTTCTGAAGATCAGTCCCTTCCCGGGGACTCCCTTCAAGTACCTCAGAATCTGGTATACTGCGCCATATGACCCTTCCGGGGGTCATGCATGTAGCGGCTCACTACACTGACTGCAAAGCTGATATCAGGTCGAGTGTGGCTCAAGTAGATCAACTTGCCCACCAATCTCTGATATCTATCCCGGTCAACTGGTTCTCCAGCTTCAGCATCCAGTTTGAACTTCTGGTCTATCGGTGTCGTAGCTGGTTTGCATCCCATCATCCCCGTTTCCGTAAGCAGGTCCAGTGCGTACTTCCTTTGAGAAAGAACGATTCCCTCATTATCTCGAGCAATCTCAATCCCATGGAAGTATCGAAAAGGGCCAAGATCCTTCACCTCGAACTCCTTGCCAAGCTTCCTTTGAGTTGGACGATCTCCTGCTCATCATCGCATGTGATAATCATATCATCTACATATATCGCAAGCATGATGATGTGGCCTCCACTTCGTCTGAAGAAGACAGTGTGATCAGCATTGATCTGCTGATATTCCATCCCTATCATTGCTCTCCTGAACCTGTCAAACCATGCTCGAGGAGACTGCTTCAGTCCATAGAGGGACTTCTTCAGTCTGCAAACCATGCCTTCTGTCTGTTTGGTGCCGAATCCTGGTGGTATCTCCATGTACACCTCCTCCACTAGTTCCCCATGAAGAAATGCATTCTTCACATCCAGTTGGTGTAGCTTCCACCCTCCATTGGCTGCCAGGGAGATCAAGGTCCTGACAGTGCTCATCTTCGTCACTGGTGCAAAGGTCTCGTCATAGTCGATGGCGTACATCTGACTGTATCCTTTTGCCACCAGTCGAGCTTTATAGCGCTCAACCTGTCCATCTGGATTCTGCTTCGCAGTAAAAACCCATTTGCATTCGACTGTTCTTTTTTCCTTCTAGCAGTCTCACCAGCTCCCAAGTATGGTTCTTCTCAAGAGCTCCCAACTCCTTATGCATTGCCGCTTTTCACTTTGGATCGTTCTTGGCAACCTGCCAATTGTTAGGTACAGTAATACTATCCAAAGATGCTATAAATGCTCCATGAGAAGAAGAGATGTGATCATAAGAAACAAACTTAGCAATGTCCCAACCATATATGTCCGGAGGATTTTCCGCATTACTGCGAGTAGTCCTTCGTGTAGGTAGTGGTATGGAAGAAGTAGGAGGGATGATATCACCTGAGGAGGGTGCTGGTGTAGATGAGGAGGATGGTGGTGTCTTAGGAGTTGGGACAGACGCATGCAAGGGACTTAGCACTGGCACTGTAGGTACTGGTCCTGCAGTTTGCTTCTCTCTCCTGCTGTAGGCAAGTAACTCCCCCTGTGCCGTAGGCCTGATACTTCTTATCTCCTCCCCCTGTTCTGCTTCACCTTCATGTTTCTCCTCAACCGTGCCTGCTTCACCTTCATGTTTCTCCTCAACCGTGCCTCTATGCCATACTTCTAGATCAGTTACCACCAAGTTCTCCATCTCCCCCTCTCGCCTTATACTGGTAGTATTAGGCGTGTTGTGCGAAGTTTCCTCCTGGCGGTAATATGGCTCATGCTCTAGGAAGTGGACATCCATACTAACGAACTTCTTCTCTACTGGACTCCAGCACACATATCCCTTCTAAGTCGCTGAGTAGCCCACGAAGATGCACTTGACTGCTCTGGGGTCAAGTTTTCCAACTGATGGTCTGTTGTCTTTCACAAAGCACACACACCCGAACACCTTTAGTGGAAGTATCCCACTATTATTGTCTTGTAATACTTCGCATTGGGACTTCTATCCCAGGACTTTTGAAGGCATCCTGTTGATAAGTTGAGCTGCTGTCAATACTGCATGTCCCCATATATTTTGTGGGACATTCATGTCGATCATCATACTTCTTGCGGTCTCTAGAAGGTGTCGGTTCTTCCTTTCTGCTACTCCATTTTGTGCTGGTGTGTATGCACAGCTGGTCTGGTGCTGTATTCCGTGTGCTGACAGGTAATCTGCAAGTGTCCTGTTGGTGTACTCCGTTTCATTGTCAGACCTCAGTACCTTCACTACTGCATTGTACTGAGTCTGGACATGTTTATGGAAGTCCCGAAAGCAAGCAAATACTTCACTCTTATTTTTTATTAAATATAGCTAGGAGACACGAGATGCACAATCAATAAAGGAGACAAAGTACTTATATCCATTCATAGTGTTAGTAGCACATGGACCCCAAACATCAGAATGTACTACCTCAAAAACAAGAGAACTCTTACGACCAGTACCAACATATGAGCTTCTAGTAAGCTTTCCTAACTCGCATGCATCACATACTAATTTCTGTTTATTTGATTTTGCATACATCTCTGGATACAACTAACTTAGAGTATCAAAAGAAGAATGTTCCATCCTCCTATGATGAAGTATCAAAGTATCTTCAGTCCTCTGCTGCAGCTCTCCCATTCCAGCCTTCTCTGCCATAGATATCAATGCTGAGTCCAGTCCTTCCCAATCTAGGTACCACAGTCCCTCATGCCAGATGTCAGTCCCAAGTTTTTGTCCCGTCCCTTTCTCCTGGAAGATCACCTTAGGAATATCAAAAGAAACAGTGCATTTTAGTTGGAGAATTATAGAACTAATAGACAAGAGACTGACTGGAAAGGATGGAGCATGTAACACATTGGATAATCTTACTGAACCTGTACAATTAACAGTACCCTTACCGACCACTGGTTGGAAAGTGCCATCTGCAGTTTGAATGTTGTCTGCTGGTGCTAGGTGAGTGTATGAAGAAAACTCACTAGCGTTTCCGGTCACATGTCGAGATGCTCCTGAGTCGATAATCCAGTCTGACGTTTTAAGGGAAGACATAGATGCAAGAGCGAGTGACTCGTCAGTACCTTCTGATGGGTGAGCATACATAGCGGCGTTGCCTCCGAAGAATGGGGTGGATGTCTCCTCTGCTCCGCTTCTCCTGTCTCCTTCGGTCGACGCTCTCTGCTTTCTCTGCAGCAGGTCTAGCAGTGCCTGATTCTCCTCAGTAAAGGTGCCACCAGCTTCTCCATTCCCTTCTGCTACCAGAAAGTTTGCCCGATAGCCTCCTCGGCCGCCTCGTCGGCCTCCTCGACCACGTCCACGTCCAATATATCCTCGCCCTCGTCACCACCTGAGTCTCCCTCCTTAGGTGGTTTGGTACAAGCATATCGATGATGGCCCATCTTCCCGCAGTTGTAGCACTGCCGATTGTGTTGCCAGAGCTCTCCCTTGGATCCTGTGTCGCCCGAGCTAGCAGCTGCTAGTGCTGACTTTGCTTCGGGAGGACCACCTGTCCCTGTCTGTAGTTTGATCCGCGTCTCCTTCTGGATCATGGCTGAGATAGCCTCCTCAAGACTAGGGATCTCTGGTTGGGAGAGGAGTAAGGTTGTCCTCTGTGCAAATGCGGCAGTCAGCCGTTTGAGGAATTTCATCGTCCTCTCCTGCAGACACATGTCTCTCCTTGCACTTCGGGTCCCCGCAGCTTACCCGTTTCGAGGAGTGATCATAATCTAGCCAGAGACGCTCCAACTCCGTAGCGTACTTCTGCACCGTCTTCTCCCCTTGTACGGTGTCATCGATCTCCCCTTTTATCTGAAATATTCGTAGGTTGTTTCCCACGCCATCATAGGTTCTTCTCAACTTCTCCCATACGTCTTTCACCATCTCAATGCCATCTACTGTGGAAGCAATTGACTGGACTAAGGAATTGAGAAGCCAGATGTAAATACCATATGAGTGGATTTCCACTCGTTGCGTCCTGTCGAGCCCTCTTCCGGCTCTGTCTTCTCGTCCGTCAAGAATCCCTCCAGGTTCTTTCCTGCAAAGGTTCTTCTTACCCGCCGTGACCAACTCAGATAGGTGGCTGGTCCATCCAACTTCAAATCGATAGAGGGTAGTTCCAACTTTGGCGGCGCTCGTGTCGTGCTATCACCAGCCGACACCTTTATCAACTTCATCAACGTCGCCACATCGTCAGCATCCAGCTTCTTGAGGATCGCCTCCATCGATGCTTCTTCTCGATCACGTCACACTTGCTCCACGACTCACGCTTGTCCTCATCGTTCTCTCCTAAATTCGAATGTCTGGTTTCATCGGATCTAGGCATCATCGGCATCTCCTTGAGAATCTCATATGAGATAAATCTTCAAGAACGATTTTGGGCTTCCCTACACTGTAGGTGCCACAGATGAAATAAATTTCAAGTTTAGGCTTACCTACACCGTAGGTGCCACAGATGAGATAAATCTCAAGTTTAGGCTTACCTACACAGTAGGAGCCCTAAAAATGGTGTGCACGGAGGCACCCACGACAGCAGCAGCGGCAGTAATAGTCGCAGCAGCGGCACAGCCGCAGCGGCAGCGGCTCAGCGGCGGCTGCAGCGGGAGCAACGCAACAGTGGCAGCGGCACAACCGCAGCGGCAGCGGCTCAGCAGTGGCGGCAGCGGCAGCGGGAGCAGCGGCGCAGTAGCTGCAGTGGCAGCGGCGGCGTGGGGGGGGGGGGAGGAAGGGAGCGCGAGGTTAGGGGTAGGGTTTGTGTGGAAAGGTGGCTCTGACGGTATTCTAAGCAAGTTTAGGCTCTGATACCATGTAGAGATTTTAAGTGATTGATTATTATTGGAATAGAGACTACATATATAGGAGAGGCTAGCCTCCTCTCCTATCATTCTAGGTAATGTGGGGCTAAAGCCCAATAACACTTAACACATATATCAACAATAGCCAAGTCCAATATTACCTCGTTGATGAACTCCGGTTTGGATGGGTCACATCGTATTTCGTAACTTGGTATCATATCCCAAGGTTACAACTTTGAGTGAATTGAGCGTTCTAGTTGCTTCGAGACAGCTTATGGTGACACATGTATGATACATATAATCAGAATCAACTTAACTACTCCCAAACTGGCTTCTACGTAGAGCGTCATGGATTTTACAGTTTGAGGACGTCTTACGGTTCGCACCTAGTAGTGGTAGAGTTTGGCTTCAAAGATTGGTGTAATTGCCAAGACCAAGGTGGAGCAAGACTTACGGTTCGCATCCGGCAGTGGTGCCGTTTGGTGAAAATGTCGTGGTTTGGCTATGTTGTTCGAATTGATCAAGATGACAATATGTTAGATCTCCTGGTTGCTCGAGGTCATCCAGAAACAAGCTAAAGTGGAGATTGTCGGATTGTATCTCGCATTTGGTTATGTGCTCAAATTTGGTGATGACATAAAAAGTAATATAGACAAATTCCATTATCGTACCTCATGGATCATACCTCATGGGTCAACTTGGTCTCGGGTCTCACGTGTTTCCAACACATTAATATAGAGTGTTCTGTATTCTTTTTCTCAATTCGTTTTTATTGGCAATGTATATTGCATCTTGAAGGAAGAAACATTATCCATGATTTCAAATATACTGATTAGAGTTTATCATAGATTTTCCCATTATATTGACCTTATTTATATACAAAGAAATACTTCTTTATCTTCAACAATGAAACAAGTGAAACATGGTTTGCAAATAGTTCTCTGAATATTCTCTTCTGAAGTTCCCCAAAGTTAGATCACTTTTCAAAATGTTTAACAGTGCAATTCTGCAACTTCTGTTCCCACAGATTTCATTTGCTAGTGGAATTTGATGAGGTGAAACGAAGCTGTAGGAAACGTCTCGATGGACACAACAGGCGACGTAGAAAGCCACAGCCGGACTCCCTAATCTCTGGGAGCTTCACAAATCACCAAGGTTCAAGTATTCTATCATATTCCTTTTCTTATTTTGGAGATAGTATGCTTCTTTCCGCCACTAGGACCTTTATTTAGGCCTACTAGTTTGTTTTAACATTGTTTTCGTCTGAAAAATTGACTTTCTATTACAAAATGCAACAATCTACTAATGTGCGCTAAAATTATTTTCTTTTGTTTGTCTTTCTTTCTTATTTTGAAAGAAATTGAAGTATCGGAAGTGTAGAAATCATACACTACATTGTAGAATAATGGGATAACTTTCATTCATTGCATTGAGTATCACTTATATATGAGAGAGCTAGTATCAAACTCTCATTCGTAAGTGATGTGGGACTAAACAAAGATACCCACACACTAATAAACAAACAAACCTCTTTAAGGCAGAGTTGGTCAATAGGAATTTCAATAGGGATTTAAGAATCACAGAAGATACCCACACACTAATAAACAAACCTCTTTAAGGCAGAGTTGGTCAATAGGAATTTCAATAGGGATTTAAGAATCACATACTGTGATTTAGAAATATTGTGTTAGTCAAATACGATTTAAAGATGTGATTTTGAAACCAATCATTAGTCAATTGAGATTCAAAATCTACCGCTGATGGGAGTTTTAAATCACATGTATTAACCGCACCTCAGAAATGTGCAATTCTAAAATACCAATTTTTTTTTTTCTCTATTTGTTAAATCCCGAGCACACTTTCCTGAAGTCTTTATTTTCTCTTTTGCAAAATCTACTGTTGATGGGAGTTTAAAACATGGAATTCTCTCATTTATTTTTACTCATTATAACTGCACCTCAGAAATGTGCGATTGTAAAATACCAAAAATTCTCTTTTTTTCCACACGCGTCGACCTGCTAGTTTGCTCTCTTGTAGTCTTCGGATATGTTGTCATCCGACTTGATTACAAATTTTATTGATGGATCCTAAGCTCTTGTGCATTGGGAGTCTCGAGACATACCAACATGAATCTATCTTCACTCATTGTTCAAATAGGGAGCTTGGTATATTTTATGTTGTTTCAATTGAACATAACCCACACTGGAAATCACATTGGAAATCATATCAAAATCATATCGGCTGTGATTTTCTTATGAAATCACTATCAAGAATCACAATTACAATCACAGTGATTATGGAATCGTCGTATTCAATCTGAAATTGCTGTGATTGTGATTCTGATTCTGAAATCACAAACACAAGTTTTAAAATCCATTTTGACTACCCCCCCTAACAAAATCTACAATAACTTGTTTTTCTTACTATGTGGTACCACTTGTATTTTAGCAGGTCACACTTTCACTTCTTATGGTCAAGTATTTCCAACAAGTACACCCAAGTCCAACTGGCCGGTGCTCATCAAGAATGAGGAAGATCCTCCTCTCTACGCCAGTCGCTTGCCTCTCCATGTCACCGACAGCCGCTTCCCTGTCTCCTCCCGTGGCAGCTACAAAGAAGTGAAGCAGTTCCCTTTCTTGCAGGAGAGCGTCGATGGCTTATCCTGCCTTCCTCCGCTCAAGACCGCTTCCAAAGTCGCCTCATCGAGCAGCAGCTGCAGCAAGCAGTTCGACTCCGATTGTGCTCTCTCTCTTCTGTCATCGTCAGCAGTACACGTCTCAGGTGTCAACCTAGCAGCCTCCGGTGATAGAATCCCAGTAGGCCAACCTCTAGTTCCCGGCATGCATCATTATGCTGGTCTCGGCCAGTACTCCGGTTCTCAAGCTTCTAGTTATCCGACCGCAATTTCTTGTTCCAGCATGGAGGAAGAGCAAATTGGTAACATGCTCGTTTCTGATGGCGGCACCGATGCCGATTTTAATTGCCATGGTTTGTTTCATGTCGGGCTTGAAGGGTCCCCCTCTCGTGGGAACTCTCAGACTTTGCCTTTCACTTGGCAGTAGGATTATCCGAGTGGCAAGTCCTTCGTAGATTGATTCCTCCATATAAAAGCCGTGTCTATTGGAATGTGATGTTTCATGATTCACTGCTGAAGGGTTCTCCTCCTCATTACTGGTTGATGGTTTAACTGTTGCATGTGGCAAAATCTGTACATCGATCAATTGTTGCAAATGGCCAAAATATGAACCTTTTGATTTGACCTCGTTAGTGTTTGTTGAACTGGGCTTTCCTCTTACATTTGGTCGGTACATAAGCATTCTGACAGAAACACGAGTGTGTCGGTTTGAACTAAAATCATTAATGCTCTTTGTCGTAGTATGCAAAATTTCTAATTTAGCATGCGTCCCAGTATCTCATATAATTTTGTTGATTTCATCTTCAATCGAATTGGGATTCAGATTCAGAGACGTGTGTAGCGGAAGTAAAATTGTCGGCCACGGAACCAAAAATAAATACATAAAAATGAACCATACATGCTAGTCCAAGTAAATAATAAAGTACAAATTGATTGAAAAATACTAAAACCAAGAAAACACATGAGGTTCGGTGACTATCGATCTATTCCACATGGCAATTGAAGAAAAACTTTATTTAATCAAGCCAGATAAACCTTACAAAGAGTTAGTGGAAACAACCACCCTCACTTTATGAGATCTTCGACAAGCTCTTCTTAGCTCTCATCTCTACTATTATAATGAGACTTCAAAGCGGTTCAAGTTTGAGCCGTCTAAGCCGTGTATATCAACTATTTTTTTCTAAAAAAAATTTAATTATGTAAAAAAATTGTTAAAAAAAGTTTAACTTTGTTATATATATTTTTAAAATAGAGAATTGAACTCAACCAAACAAGAAGAAAACCTCTCACCTTAACCACATGAGCTAGAAAAAATATTTGTCTACAATTGGATAATATTCTTATTATACGTTATCACACGTACAAAATACGTGCATTTACTAGTTCCTTTAATGACCTCCTAGTAAATCCTAATAAAAAAAAAAACTCTCTTAGCAATCAATAGCCTTACACAACCATCCAACATTAACACTAGTTCGGTAGAGAGCAATAAATACCCTATCTTAACGTAAGTCAGAAACAATCTAGACTGTCGAAACCAAACCAATTATTTGTCAAAATCAGAGCAACCTCGACCCGTGGCATGCCGTCAATATACCTTCGTGAGCACCAAAATTGGCTCAAAGCCTGTTGGATGATTTTGACCCTTTAAAGGACATCGACAATATGCCGTTACACTAAGTTTTCATGACTGTTTTCCAAAATATTACTGTAATATTAATATATTTCTACGACAAAAATATTTTTTTTTAGAAAATAATGTTTATAAGAAAATAATTTTACATTTTTATTATTATTATACCAACAGTAAGTATTTTTGATTTTAACCAAATAGGCGATGCCATATCGCTATTATATTTTATTTGGCTACGGACATAGGCGTCACATGTCCGTCGCTCGATTATGTGTCCTAGTTATACAAAAGGCAGCCGATCGAAATAAAATTTTCACTTGAAAATTCGTCTCTCTCATATACTCTCACTCGATTTTTTGTCTCCTTCTGCTCCTCAGCCCCCTCCTCCTTTGTCACGCCCCAGTCTCAAAATATACGGGACCAGGCCACGTGGCAATGGCCAGCTACGCATTCAACTGGACTCTAGTTTGACTTGAATACGTATAAGCTATCCAGTTGAGGTAAAAATCTAGTTATCCAATATCCAGCACACTATCTATACTACTATAAACTATGAGAGAAAATAACTATGCAAGAACGACAAAAAGGCATCAGCTAACGATACCTGAAAATCCCGAAGAAGTATCTCCAAATATCCTATGGCAGCTCTCAACAATAATCTGGAAGGAAACCAGGTCCTCAGAGGGACGTAACAAGATACATAATATACATGCCAAAATGAAGTACAATAAATAACATGTGAAGGAAGTAAACATGTTATCCAGGAACAGGTAAATAAGAAAATAATTAGGTGATTCAGTAACACTACTACTAGACAGACTACCTAGCCTGCGTGAAATGCAATTGAGAACAATGTTCGACGAATGGAGCTCTCCGAACATAAGATTACCTCGCAGTGGGGCTCGTCCGAACCGCCTATTGTCAACAACAACATACCAATAGTAGCCCCTCTGTCTAGTTTCTGTCCTCCCCACCCGATGATACTGTTTGTGTCGCATCCACGACACGTCCAGTCCGACTCTAACAAATGATGAATCCAGAAGTCCAGTCAAAATATGTACACAGGAGATCCATCACCAAGTAAACATCCAAAGATCATAATCGAGTCACCTATATGCCATGCAGTACGAATCCGTATATCATGTCTACGTGTCAGCATGTATAATCATGCCAGTATACCGATAATGGACAGGTAAAGTGTGTATAGTATAACCAGTGTGATCGACTGATAAGGAATATAAGCATGTAAATACTGTAAATCAAGTTGGCAATGTATACTTGCTTGCGGTTCAACCAATCTGAGCTGAGAGTGTTGGGTACCAAAAGTCATATCCTGGCCTACACATATGCTAGTGCTGCTATGGTTCATAAAAATCTACCAAACCCAAACAAACAACCATAATCATCACGTAGCACATACAGATGG
The DNA here is from genome assembly GCA_029216955.1 of Iris pallida. Taxonomy (NCBI): domain Eukaryota; kingdom Viridiplantae; phylum Streptophyta; class Magnoliopsida; order Asparagales; family Iridaceae; genus Iris; species Iris pallida. The sequence continues at coordinate 2,165 of JANAVB010040972.1, read as the reverse complement.
CCGTCTCAAGCCATTTGGAAGTGTAGAAGCTCAAAAATTCTCAACAGAGTGCGCCGCGCCATTTACTTATAGCGCATGATGCTATCTATTAAATGGCGCCCAACATCTAATAACACCATCCATCATATAGCGCCAGGAATGTAGCAAAGCTTCCCCGAGAAGGCAAAACTTTATGTCATATCAATCATGATGACTGACAGCACGACAGTCGAGGAGATCCTCTTCTCGAGTTCTGCGCGTGCGCCGCTCAAGGATGATTTTTGTTAGATACTCGGCGCCAACGCTGAATCACGCAGATCAAACATAAACTCAAATAGCATCATGCAATAAAATGCCGCCACATCGTAATCTTCCTCGAGAAGCCAAATCTCACATCTTTTTAGAAAGATTTGTCATGATGATAACTGTCAGTCACTTTCTCAGCACCATTTGTAATGCTCCGCTCCGCACGGCGCATTACGCTGAGGCGTTGACTCAAAGAGTCGCGTTGATCGAATGAAATATATCGATACGAATCGATACGAGAGTTACGTTGTCCCGAGCAATGCATCGAACTAAGTTGATGCGAAGAGTTGCATTGTCCCAAAAGAAATACATCGAGTTGAATCGATGCGAAGTGCTGCATTGTCCGGAAGGATAAGTGCGTTGAGACGGCTCGAAGATTCTAAGAAATCGAATTGACTAAGGTGCAAGTCCGAATCGATGCAAGTATTAATTTTAGTTGGTTTCTTGTGCAGGCTATACGTTTACGCTGAAATATTAGAGGTCGATATTTTGCCTTATTCAGAAAGGAGTCCGCGAAACCAATCGTCGTCTTGCGACGGACTGAGGCATTGGCACGGTAAGCCAAATCGGACGTATAATTCAATGAAGCACGAAATGCTCGAATGGCTAAGTCAGGAGAGTTGGCCGTACAACAAAGTTATGAAATCGAGCCGCATCGGTTCGGTAAAACGATAAGGCGTATCGACTCAAGGTGGGAGGATTGACTCTTCCCTTTACTCCTTCATGTCTAAGTCGTAATATATCATTGTATGCTACGTTAACCTATCGACGCCACGGGCGTGGTCCGATCGGAAGATTAATCGTAGTGTGTGTTGAACACTAGTTAGAACAATTGAAATGAAACGTGCATCAAATGCATGAGTTGCTATGGAACATTGGATATCGCAAAGGCGAGCGCCTCGGTGCGCAAGCCACAAGAACATGGGATAACTGTATTCGACGAGTGCCTTCGTGCACGAGCCATTTTGTGCCTTCGCACACGAGTTAGAAAGACTAGCACATTGAAAGACAATAGGCGAGTGCCCTAACGTGCAAGCCACGAACATTGAACACTAAGTCATAGAATATGGAAATACGGCTTCGTTGCATGCACCAAGTGCACGACCTGAGGAAAAAGATGACAAATGTGTCAAAACGTGTCTACGTGCACGAGATCATAAAAGATGGCTTCGTTGCGAAAGAATATAGTTGTGGCATGAATGTGACGGAACTGTCGGATATGACATGATGTCTTGAAAGGTGTTCGGGACCTTCGGGTCGTTCGGTTGACGAACATTGAGTTGAGGCATGATGCAATTGAACATTGAAACGAAGTATGAAATGTAAAAACATAGAAAGTTAATAGAAGAAATACGAGATGATAAAGTCTGAGTCTCGGACTTAAGACTATGTTTAGTTGTTTGATAAAGTCTGAGTCTCGGACTCAAAGACTATGTTTGGTTGTTTGAATAATAGGGCATTGCATGGTCTAATGGACTTGAGATAATTATGATAATCTTTCGTGTATAGAACGTTTCCTCTGAACGGGCTGCACCGGGGCACCGGAACCGTTCGGCCTAGGAGGGATATAATCTTTGATAGACGCACATCTGTAAGACGATTAGCAACCGCTTAGCGAGATGTGAAAAGTCATAAATGATGGTATGTACGCGGTAAGCTTCGATTGTTTGGGATAGCAACCCAACCCGTGAAGCGCCAGGCTACCCAAATTCGAGAAAGAAAAGAAAAAAGAAAAGAAAGAGAGAAAAGAAAAAAGAAAAGATAAAGAGAAACACCTTTAGTCCATTTTGGCGCGGATACGCCAATGACCATTTCATATTGCTAAGGAACGATGGATTGAAAGTGCATGCACATATGTGTCCCACACATAGATCCTGCTT
>JANAVB010040971.1:0-21491 GCA_029216955.1 Iris pallida | reverse complement strand
AACTAAGAATAATATTTTTGGTGCTCGAGATCATCTAATCACTCTCTTAATCAGTATACATCGACCGCTCAAAGATCTGACTATTATCTCTCGTCACAAGTTCTAAAACCATTTTTTTTTTAACGTGTTCGACGCAAATGTTCGAAACTTTTTTGTGCATACGTATGCCTTTTGGCCCATTGTCTCCCAACTTTCATTATAAATTGGAAGAATAATCCGTTTATGGCCGATCCGTTGATCTTTCCTGCTAGTTTTGACCACATGTGTCATTCGGTCCGGCACTAAGTCTAAATTTTTCCCTTTGATGCCTTTCGCAACAAGATCTCTTAAATTTATGTTTTTATGTTTTTATTTAGAGAATTTTTGACTTGCCCCCCACTTTGTTTACCCAAATTAAGGGTGCACCCCACTGTTTTGCATTAATGTACATCACCCCCCACATTGGACGGATTCCGTCAAAAATATTTTTTTGGGACCAAAATGCCCTCGTCTTCTTCCTCCCTCTTTCCTCTAACCCCCTCCCTACCCCCCTCCCCACCCCCCGTGCGGCCACCGCCGTCGCTCACCGCCTCCGCTCCCCCCCTCTCCCCCCCTCCGCCACTGCCTGCCTCTACGCCTCCGCTCCCCTCCTCCGCCACCGCCCCCTCCCCCCCCTCCCCGCCTCGCTCCCCCCCTCCGCCACCGCCCCCTCCCTCCGCCTCCCTCCGCTCCCCCCTCCCCTCCCCGCAGCCGCAGCAGCAACAGCAGTCGCGGCGGCAGCGGTGGCAGCAGCAGCGGCGGCAGCAGCAGTGGGGGCGGCAGCAGCGGCAAGCGGCGGAGGCGACGGTGCGGGGGCGGTGGCCGTGGGGGTGCGGTGGCCGCCGGAGGGGAAGGAAAGAGGAAGAAGAAAATAGGAAGGACATTTTGGTCCAAAATTTGTGGTCAAAACGTTTGACCGTTAATTTTTGACGGAATCCGTCAAATGTGGGGGGTGATGTACATTAATGCAAAACAGTGTGGTGCACCCTTAATTTGGATAAACAAAGTGGGAGGCAAGTCAAAAATTCTCTTTTAATTTTTTTTAATAAGGTCTATGGAAAGTGACATGACTGTCACATTATGCGGTTGGGTTGTCTTATTTTGCGGTTGGTTGGTTCAGTTGGTTTTTCCTATTCTTCTAGATTCAATTTTCAAGCGCAAGCCGCAAGAGTCCAAAATCTAGATTTGCCAAATATGGGCTTTGGAGCCCACATCCCTAAAGCCCAGTCCATGGCCGCCCTCCTCTCCAATTTAAGAAATAATAAGAAAAATAACTAATTGATAAATAAATAAATAAATAAATAATAAAGAGAGAATTGCAGATTCAGCGTGATATCGATACCGATCTCATTCTTTTGCTTCACTCGCTCCGTTCTAGGGAGAGAGAGAGAGTGATCGATTGGTCGATCTCCTTCGTCTCGAAATCATCACGATGATCTCCACGAGCAAGCTCAAGTCTGTCGATTTCTACAGGTCAGATCCGCAGATCTCAATTTTTTATTTTTATTTTTGGTTTCTTCACGAAAAATCCTCATAGATTGTACTATTATTGTTTCCGGAAGAATTCAGGGTTTCTTTTTCACGCATGTCTCGTCGTAACATTTTTTTTTTCTTTTCTTGCGTTTGTGCGTGAAATCATGTGCGAATTTGTTTCGATTTTTGTCACGATCTAGCGTCTAATTCTGGATCGAGGAAGGATTACGCAATCGCTGTGCTGCACGGACACAGGTACGACACGACACGACAAGGACACGGCGACACAGACGCGGCGCCTATGTGTTTTGGAGTGCCGGGGAAGTGTCCGACACGGTGCACGTTTTCGGAGGTTTTTTGTGCTGCTCTAGACGCATTGTGGTTGTTACTTTATTTTGATGCATTAATATAAGTTTTGAATCTACGTTCTTGAAGGCCTGTTGATTGGGCAGTGTTATTTTGACGCTTCGTGTCGCATCCCTGGTGCGCCGTGTCGCACACGTGAAGGGCACTAAAAATTACAACAGGACACACCAAAATAGGTGCTGGCATAGTCCAATACTCGAGGACACTTCGGTCATCAAATAGTGACGACATCGTCATTTTGTTGCATTTTTAATAGTTAGTATGAAAATATTCGAGACCTAAACCGTATAGATGAATCATCTAGATTGATTCTAACTATGTAGCAATTGGTTAAGAGGACTAGTCATCAGTACATTCATGTGTAGCATATACTGTACTTGCATACACCTCTGCATACTGTAGGTTTTCTAAGAAATGAATAACGATCCTTATCCTTAATATGAAGTATTTTCCATTTCTGTTCAAGTAAATCATGATGAACATAGTGAAAGGATCCATTTTAATAGTTATTGCGTCTTCAATTCTTATTAGTTGTAAGTTTTCTAGATGTCACTTTTACTACTATGACTCGTATATATATGAACAAGAGATAATAGTTATTATTAATACAAATTGGAATTAAAACATAAAATTAGTAGAACACAAACTGGCAATGACAATACAAAAACAAGAATAATTCATCCAAGTAAGCCGAAAACTATATTATCACTCCCAGCGGGAGCAGACCCACCCTAGGCCGAGGGTGAGCGCCCCCCCCCCCCCCGAGTGTTCCGTTGTCCTATATATAGTATTCGTTTACCACATATACTGGTTTATTTCTTTATAAACTTATAGTTGGCTTAGTTGCTTAAGTAATGAGACCTCTATTCAAGAGGTCATGGGTTCAAGCACTGCTAGGCACATTATTATTTTTTGTTCTTATTTATATAATTTCCATACGATGCCCCTTTAAATTTTAACTTAGTATATTTTCGCTCCCCATCAATATTTCCTGGGTACACCACTGGCTTCCAGCAAGACCGAGGACCATTGGATAGCATAACAGTGGTCATACTTTTGTTCTAGCTTCAGGCATGGTCATTTCCCAGAGGGCACTCTTCCTTCACTATATGTGTTCTCATATGACCTCTATCATGCATTTCAGCATTATTTTTTTCAGGCTTTCGGCAATACTCATGTTTTGGCAAGATGATTCTCGATTGCCTGACATTGTGATTCAGAGTACTTTGTCCTTGTAGCTATCATACAATTTTTTTTCTGAACTTAGTATTATCATCATACTACTTGCAAGACACTTCTTCATTAACAACCTTACAGAGAAGGTTTAGAATGTTATTATTATTTCATTGCACCTTGTTTTCTAAGGGGTTTATCACTTTTGGCAATAAGTTATGGTATTGATTTGTGTAATAGGAAAACACTTTTTATCATCAACCGTATAGTTGTAAGTGGATTGGTTTGGAATCTCTGGATAAACTTTAGCCTAATCTACATGCTCGACTCATATGGCCTCTGAATCTAGGATTTAAAATTGCTTCTGTTAGGCGTATTTGGATTCCGCTTGAATCCATTTAGAATTGTGTTTGGTTTAGTCGGGTTCATGTCGGATTTCAGAAAAGAATATTATGGATGCCTTATTGGTCGGCATAGCAGTATGATGTCCCATGTGTCGATGGTTGATCTTAAAGAAATTAGCTGATATGACCAATTAACCATTCACCACATAAAGATGGAAATAGAAGAATGAGGATCAATATATATATGCTCTCTTTTCAATGGATACACTCTCAGTTTTTTCTGTCCTGGCTTAAGTGTACCGGTTATATTATGAGATGTAAGCATACTAACATCTATCGAACATAGGACAAAAAGGTGAATGTAATATTCTCCATTGCTGTTGTAGGTTATAAGCGCATAGAAAATTATCTAGAGTTATGCTAGGCTTAATTCCTCAATATGTACTAATGGGATATATGTTTTATCTACTCCTAACAGAAGAAATTGTAGTATTGTTTAACACATCATATAGAAGAAGTGTTTTGAGGTGGACTGCATGTCAAATAGGTAAGGGAATCAACGACCCTTGAGAAGAAATATGCTTGCAATGAATTAAGGATCCGTCTAAAATTTGGTTGACAGAGAAAATTATTGCAGTAGTGAGTAGTCTGATGCAGAGAGTGGAGGGAGCTTGAATGGAAGTTAGAGAGGAGAAAATGGTGTTGACTGCAGAATGCTGACAGTTTAGCATCTGCAAACGAGTCAACCTGTTATCCCCACAAGTCCTTTATGAGATTTTTCTCTATCTCAAAAGTGATGCTTTTGTAGATTCTTTTGTGGCAAAGTAAAGGTCTGTTTGGATAGGTTTTCTGAAATTTTGTTCTGAAAACAGTTTTCAGAGAAGATGTTATAAAGTTGTTTTTTGAGTATACAAATTCTGAGTTTGTGTTTGGTTAGTTTCATGTAAAAAATCTTTTTAGGAAACAAGAGTTAAAAATTTTATTTGGTATTTTTTTTAGGAAAGTAGTGTCCAGTCCCAAATTTTTCTTGGGATCTCAGTATCCATCCGACACATTTCGTATATTGCCTCTGGCTGACACTATGTCCGTTTTGATCATTCCTAAACCTAATCCGGATACTGCGGCTGTTCTCGATCTCCTCCCCGATTCCGGAGCAAACACGAGGTCGGCCATCTCCGCCGGAAGCTCGTAGCCGAGCTCGAGTTCAAGGAGCACCAAGTTGCGACTGCCGTAGCCGCAACTTCGATTCCTAAAAATAGTATCCTGCTGCTGCGACTCCTCCGAGCCGACCCGGTTCCTCGGCGTAGCTTGAGTCCAAGGAGCACCAAGTCCCTCTCGTCCTCGTCGTCCCCCACCTCCTGCTGCTGCGGCTCCTCCGAGCCGACCTGGTACCTCGATGGGGGCTCTTCCTCCTCGTCCTCCTCCTCCTTGCTGGAGCAGCTGCTAGCGCCGCTGGTGGAGGAGGAAGAGGAAGGGGCGGAGGAGCCAGCGCCTAGACGGAACCGGGAGGAAGAGGAAAATGAGAAGGGGGAGAGAGAAATAGTTCCCCAAGCTCGCCGTGCGGACGACGAAGATTACGGTGGTGGACTCACCGTGGAAGCGGAGGAGAAGAGGAAGGGAAGGAGAGGAGGAGAAGGGGAGTGGTACTACGTTGAAAAGGGTGAAAGAAATTTGGAAATGAGGAGAAGAGAGAGAGAGGAAGAGGGTCTTTTACATTGGAAAGGGTGGAATTTTTTTTGGAAAGCTACTTATTTTTTTCGTTCTCTGAAACCAACGTTTAAACTTTGGTTTTGAAAAAAAAAAATTTGGAAAGTAAAAAATAGTATGCTGCAGCCAAACAGAATTTTGGTTAGTTTTTGAGTTTAAACTCAAAATATTGGAACAAAACGCTTATCCAAACAGGTCTTAGCTTTTGGTATGCTTATTTCTGTTTCTTGGAGAATTATTGTGTTGTTTCCGTTATGGAATTGACGAAAGCTGCTTATTTTGTCTTTTAAGAGAATCTGACAACATCCACTCTTTAATACAGGAAAATACCAAGAGATTTGACTGAGGCATCTCTTGCAGGTGCAGGATTATCAATCATAGCAGCACTTTCCATGATGTTTTTGTTTGGGATGGTGCGCCCCTTTATCACTTCCCTTCCCTTTCATTTTGAGATAATCAGTTGATCTTCTATTCAACCTCACTTTCAATAACATTTAGTTGCTATATAAATAAAACATTGATAAACTAATATTTCTTTATTTTTTTGCTCAAGATAAATTAGTGAGTTTCATGGTCGGTGTGTTGTATTTCTTATATTTGTTTTCATTGCAAACTGAAATCCGTGTTGTATATCTCTTAAGTCAAATTGAAGCTCCTTAGATGGGTTTAGTGACCCTCTTGTTATGATTTTGAGAAAATTATTGGTTCTTTTGTTCTCAGGAGCTGAGTAGTTACTTGTCAGTGAACACATCTACTTCCGTAATTGTTGATAAAAGTTCTGATGGAGAATTCTTACGCATTGATTTTAATATAAGGTAAAACAAGTTCTCAATTTTATTTTTGATTTTCTTATATAGGGTTTTTGCTTCTGTTCTTTTGAATCTTTGATGTTAGCCGTATATTTACTCATGTTATCTGGAACTCTATTTATGTTTTGAACTCAAATGCTATTATACCTATGTGTTAACTCACACATTCTATGATACTTAAGTTTCTTTCTCTGATGGAGTGTTATCTGTAACATAGCTGCTTCTGCCTTCTGTTAGCAAATTAAAATCTATGAGACCTCATTTTTGGTATCTGACATTTCCTGAATGTCTTATTGCAGTTTTCCTGCTCTCTCATGTGAATTTGCATCAGTCGATGTGAGCGATATATTGGGTACAGTAAGTTTCTGTTCCTTATGCTCTGTTTAAATAACATGTGGTATTTATAACTTATAATATCAAGTAGGATCTTATTCTTGCCTTTCGGTTTTCTTTAGGTTTAAATAATAATTTTTTACTTCATTGTTCACTTGAGATGGATGTATGATACTCTTTTTCATTTCAACACATTCTCATTTTCAAATTAGTATGTTTCTTTTGCTTGGGCTGCTTCTTTTTATAGTGTAACTGGTGACATAAATATGTGTTATCTTATCCGCAGAACAGGTTGAATATTACGAAAACAGTTCGCAAGTTCTCGATAGATCCCAATTTAAAGGCAACTGGTTCCGAGTTTCATTCTGGTCCAATTCCTAGACTCAATAATCATGGTGATGATATTGAAGAAGAATATGGGGATGGCTCTATATTACTTACTGCTAGCAGTTTTGAGAAATTTTCTCATCAGTAAGTATGAATTCTAAAGTACAACAATCAAATTTTATTTCTTCACTCTCTTAGATATTTATTATATGTTCATTTTATTTTTAATGGCTATGGTGATGTACTAATTTTAATCCTAAAGGTGCAGAAGTACTTTACATGTCTCCAACATTGAAGTTTATTCATCGTGTTCAGAAACTAATATGAGTTTCTAGTGACATATTATGTAGATAATACGTCAGAAATCATTAATTATATAATAAGTTTGACATCTTATAATAGGGTCAAATGAGAGAAAAATGTCATGTGCTGTTTTGCTAAGAACATATGCTTTTTTCCGTCTTTTTACGTTTTTCTTTAAGTGGTTAATAAAATACAAATTATTTGGGCTACCAATCTTTTGGTACTTTCTTAGTTGGATTTTCTTATGATGCATCTGGTATAAGTACTTAATATAGTTTGCAATATTGGCCTATACCGATCCGATACCGATACGGGCCGATCCGATACTGACTGATACCGACAATAGGGGTCTCTTTTCTGGTCAATTCGGCAAAATAATTGAATGAAAAAGACCAATCAACAATGGTGTTAAAACATAGTAAGGTTGTAAAAGAAGAAAACTTATCTATCGCATGTAAACCAATTGGCAAGGGTGACCACTATTTCATTCAATTTCAAAACTGCTAAGAAACAACACCGAAAATACTTAAAATTGTGCCTACATGTATAAATTATACTTTCTAAAATGTTAATAATTATTTGTTTTTCTCTACCAAAAAATTCGATACTCCTATCCGACACCGCCGATAATGCCGATACCGCGGATCCTGATACTCATAGGAATGGTCCGATACTGTGAAACCTTGGAACTACTTATATTCTTGTCCATACTAACACTTTACTGAATGCATATTCAGCACGGAATTATTTCCAGCTTCATATTATTAACTCCAGTATATAGCAAGTTCTACCTTACTTACTGTTGGATTTTAACCAATGACTCCTGCTGTATGAAAGCGATACTTAACTATTTTCTTCTTTGCAGACATGCTATTTTGGTGGTCAACTTCTATGCTCCTTGGTGTTATTGGAGCAACCGATTGGTAATATTTCAATAATTTGTTAGTATAAATTGTTTGGCACCCTTATATTTGAGGTTTTGTTTGATAAAATAATTTGAAATTGCCCACAGAATCCTCTGCGAAGTTGCTACGGATATTTATGTATATCTTTGGTTTTAATGGAGATACATTATGCTGGATGACCAATATTTTTTCTTGTCCTGTTGCAAGCCTGAAATCCCATACTTGAGTGATGTATGATTGAGGTTATCAAAATAAGCCACTCTGTCAGTTGTTCAATGTCAAATTAGCCTGATTGAGCCAGTTCTTGATCGACATAGTCGCAGAGGCTATGTCCTGCTTGACTGCTAGGGAAAAATGTTGAGGTAGATACGTATTTATGAGATAATGAATGATTTTGGTTCTGAGATTATAGTCAGAAGGGTTCTGTTTAGGACCTAAGGATGACTATTAAGTTTACTTAAAATCCTGTTCTTTAATCTTATAATCAATGCGTGCATCAGTTTCCTATCAAATTGAAAAACTGTATTGTGCATATTACATCTGTTTGCCTTGTCTGGATGAAGACCAATATACCCCTTAAATTTCTGGGGTACATTTTGATTAATTGACCAAAATACTTTCAAATTTGTCTAAATCTCTTGTTAGTTTACTGATGTTCAAAAAATTGTCCAAGAGAACTATGCAGATAAGGTATCAGTGACAGTTTTATCCATGTCTGATAACTGATTGTGGGCCTAACACAATATAGACTTATTGTCAAACTTTTAACGCATACTTGATGAATTATTATATTATTATGCCTGCTTATTGTAATTTGTAACCAGTAAGATCCTAATTGAAGGTGCCACTAGAAACGGATATTCCAAAGAAACTGTGGTTCGGTTTATGATAAATGGTTGGCACTAGTTCAACTGATATGGCGCTTAGCATGATTGAATGATCAAGACAAATATATGTGACTGGTTGTGTATTATGAGGATTCACTTGATTTTGATGAGTCAGGTTTCATGTCGTCTAATTATACACCAGTCTTCATATTATCTTGCAAAGGAGCATCTATGTTGGTGCCAAGTACGTAGCAAAGGTAGCTATGAACATGAAAGGGTCATGCCATAAATCTAGGTGCCTGGCAGATAGGTATACCTACCTTTTGGATGTACATTTTAAGCCCATGCAACAAAGGAGCACCCTCCAAGTTCTCCTAGACTATAATGAATCCAGAAGAGGAGATTTGGTAATTTATCTCTATGACATATTAAGCCAAAGAGTGAAAACGAACGACAATCCCTACTTGGGAGGCAGAATGGTAATATGTATTATTCCATAAGGAAATGGAAGGCATTAGAGCCCTTTCCATTTCATGAACTCTTTATGCATGATCACCCCTGGCTTGCTCATTTAATCTTATTCACATCTAGAATGCCTATTACCTTTCTTGTATTATTTTACTGACTAATTATGCAAGTAAAGTATCTGGAATTGTGCTCCGAGAACAAATTTTTGTTTATGTTTGTGTAACTTGGGTACTTGTTTCAGAAACCATCATGGGAGAAGGCAGCTAGGACAATGAGAGAAAGGTACGTTGTCATATCTTCTTTCTCTTGCACCGACCGTATATTTAAATTCAAAATTATTCAATGATTCTAGTGTAGTTAGTAAAGTCCTTTATTTATTATTGGGCTACACCTCCAGATATGATCCTGAAATGGATGGACGGATTCTTATAGCGAGGGTTGATTGTACTGTCGAAGGTGATCTCTGCAGGAGGTATTTTCCATGTCAGTATTTTTGTTTGTGGTACAGGTTATCCATCTAAACTAAATGCCAGTGTGATATTTCACCTTAGCTTTAGTATGGACTCTTCCTCTCTTTATCTGCTGTGTGCGATTGATTACATTCATGGGAAAGTGGGAAATGAACTGACACCTTACCTATGTGTGGTAATGGGTTGACTTATAATTAGTCGATATGCCTCGCCATGGATGATCCTAAAGTTCACTATGATCCATGATATCAGTCAAGGGAATCCTATGATAATTGTTTCTCATAGTAGAACAAACCAGACCACTATTTCTGACACGGATATCATACTATAGGGAACACAGCCTATGATGAAAGATGTGGGATCGTCCATCTTGGTGGTCCACGGAGTTATTATGCTTCCCCCTTAACTAATATTTGACTGAAATTACCTGAAAAATCTTACCGAAACTGTTCAATTTCCCCCTTGATTGGCCTAAACATCAATGGTTTGAATAGAGACGGAAAATTGGACTATGAAATGAGACTGAAATCAGGAACGGTACAGTTTTGCCCTCTTTGGCTGAAATCTGTATTTAGTGTTGTTTTACTTTCATCTTCATGCACAATTTTCTTATTGAATTATAAAATTATCACATTATAATAATATAGTTTCGTAGATGCCATGTAACTATTCATTTAAACCAACATAAAGCTCCACAATAAATTTATAAAAATGATGATTAAACTTAACACTTTTTTTACTTTAAATTTTAACATTTTTTTTAGTCTAAAGTACTGAAACTTACTCCTGCTTGAAACGTCTAGAATTTTCAATTAAACTCAGAGGTCTGATACAGACTCTCATATTGCAATTAGGGGTGAGCGTTTGATTTATTCGGTTTCAACCGAACCGAAATTCTAAAAATCGAACCGAAATTCTAAAAATCGAATAAACCGAAATTCTAAAAATCCAAACAAAAACCGAACCGAAATTAGCCATAGCTGAAACCGAACCGACTAAAGATTCGGTTTATTCGGTTTGTTCGGTTGAGATATTTTTATTATTTAATGGGCCGGGCTCAAAGTTGGAATTGTGGTTAAACTATATTAAAATTTTGCAATTTTTATACATACTTTGTTGTATTTCAAAGTTTGGTCAAAAGTTGAACTAGTTGTTAAATTGTCAAAGTTTAGCTTTAAAGGAATACATATAATTATTGTTTTCAAAATATACACAAATATATATAATTTTTTAATTGTAAATATGCATAAAATTGAGGGTATTTAATAATTGCACAAGCGTTATTCGGTTTTCGTTTTGGACCAAAACCGAATAAGGAATTTTAGTATTTTCAAAACCGAACCGAATTTTTTTCAAACCGAACCAAATCTCTTATTCGGCTCGGCTCGGTTTTCGGTCCAAAACCGAATAACGCTCACCCCTAATTGCAATGTTAAAGTTAAAATGCTTTACTAACAAAAAAATGAGACATTTTGGAAGTTTTTTTTTTTTCCATCCTTCAATGTCGCAAAAACATCACTAGTGTGTAGCTAGATATACAGAAAAGATATCAAACTAGATTTATTGACATAATAACTGTAATACACATAACCAAATAAATTGCAAATATAGGTGGTACAACGTGTTTTAGAATATTTACACTATGTTCCTTCAATCTGAACTTTTGTAGCTATAACAGATCAACATCACTACAGTACGAAGCTCCAAAACCAGTGCCATACTGCCATGTCCATGTCAGGCAGATTGGACGCAACAGATACTACAAAAGTACACCACGACACATCAAAATTGGTGCTATCCGTGTCACTGGTTCTATTTGTATTGTGTCGTGTCTGTGTGACATAGCAATAAAACCATTCCATTCTAGGTTCACCAAAGCTGATGTTTTCACTATTCAGCTCTATACAACCCAAATTAATCAACCCGTAATGCCTTCTTTTATATGCTCAATACGTGTTTGTTTCTCCTTGCAGCTTTAACCCACAAGCTACTGTAATTATGCTCACATTACTCACCCTCAAGGTCCTGTAGAAGCCTGTAACTAGTCTACATCCCTAGGACAGGCTGCACATGTGACTGTATTCCAACACATCATACATAAAGATTGATGTAGCTCATTTTGGCGCACTTACACCTACACTTGGGATATAATTTTTTTTGTTTTTGTTGTATTTTGGTTTAGATTAACATTGGAATGATCTTTTGGTTTAATAGTCGCTAGTAATCACAAAGCATTTTGGCAAATTTTTGAAACATCGTGTGATGATTATCTTTTTATTAGTATTCTATTAGTACAATATTGGAGTTGATTCATGAATAACAGATAGTGATTGGATTTTGTCTTTCCTGGTTTTATAGTGCAATTAGCTGTTAATTCAGTTATTAATACTGTCTGGTTTCTGTAATTCCATGTTTTCCTTATAATATTTGTAGCTGCATCACTTCTTTCCAAAGGTTGGTCAAAATAGCCTGATATAAATTTCATGCAGGCATCATATCCAAGGGTACCCCTCTATTCGTGTTTTCCGCAAAGGTAGCGATATTAGGTAAGTACGACAATTAAACAATACTAGGAACTCTTATAGTGGGACTCATCCTGATGTTTAATTTTATTGCTTCTGATATAATATGATATTGATGTCCACCATTCCAGGTGAAAGGATGTATCTAGAAGGACTTGTCTACAGTTTCCAATTTCATATGTCGAAATTCTAGTCTCTCTACTAATGTATTAACTATTAAGTTAGGTTTTTGCATACTATGCCTTAGAGATGACTATTTAAGATATTGGTGTGGCTTGTACCATTCCTCAGAGTTATTTATAATTTTGGTGGCTTATACTATGCCTCGGAGCTGACTAAATTGCACATATCATAACTTATCACCCCCCCCCCCCCCCCCCCCCCCCCTTCACTATTAGTCTAAGAGTGCTGACTGGTCTTTTAGGTTTATTGCAAGCCTCACTTTCATCTGTGGTTCCTTGGATGGCATTATAGTGTTGGCAGCTGGTCATGTTTTGCAGTTTGCTCAACATTTTTGTGGAGCCTTTTTTATTTAGTGTTGTCCAAATCTAGAATTGAGACAATCCCATTATTGATGGGAAAAGATTTCGATGATGATAACGATGTTGATGAAATTCTAGGCTGTCTAAAGCCTTTGTGAATAATCCAGTCTAGGATATATTATTCTGCTCGTCTTTTAGTTGTTTATCTCAATGGATATCCTTTATTGTTTCTTTTTATCTCCTCGATTTCCATCGCAGCAGTTTCTAGAGTTCTGATTGGTTCTTCGCTTACTTTAAATGGATTCACATAACTTTATTTGACACAGGGACAATCATGGACACCATGACCATGAGTCTTATTATGGCGAGCGTGATACACAAAGTTTAGTTTCGGTATGCTATACTTCAAATCTAAGATTCTAAATTAGGAGTACTATAGTACCATTCTTGAAGTTTTAGTTTTTGAATTACTGACCATTTAGGTTAATTTAAATCTTAAATTGGGTGGCTAATCTGCGCGCGTCTTGGACTTGTTTAAGGCAATGGAAGCTTTGGTTGCATCAATTCCTAGACAACCTCATATGCTGGCAGTGGAGGATAAATCAAATCAGTCCGCTAATCCAGCAAAACGTCCTGCACCGTTAACTAGTGGATGTAGAGTTGAAGGTTTTGTGCGTGTGAAGAAGGTAATGAGCATTCTTTTGACTTTCCTTTACAAGTTCAAAAAGAAATTTAAAGATATCGTCTCAGTGATGGGATGTCATTGACATCTTACGCATGCCATGCCCTACAAGTGAGCTCAATATGCACATCATAAATTTCTCAATTCCTAGGAAGCATTGACATGCCAAAGTTGGTGCTATTAGAACACATTACTAACACGACTAGAACAACAAAATTATGCGGTCTTGTGTAGAATGGACATGCCATATTTGGTAGTCAGAACACGTCACGAAAGACGTGGTCACAAAAAAATTTTCATGGGCTTATTTTGTCTTGCTGTATCTATCTTGTGGCATGTGGCATGTTCGTGCAACATAGGAGAATCCTTCTTCGACCTATTTGGCTACAGAAGAATAATGGGCATTTTTTATCCTAACCATTTTGGACTGGGTATTTTCCATGATCATCTTAATAAAATCACTTCATTAGAAAAACTGAACAAATGGTAATTGTGCAAGCATTATAATTCGTTTGGAAATATTCCTTAGTACATGAAGGTTTGTTGGAAACAAATATGGCTTTTATATGAGCTAGATATCGATAATAAGAGCGTCACGTATGTTGCACAGGCACAAATAGGACACGACACAGTAGGGACACTGCAACATAGACATGACACAGTGACAGGGTAAGGACACAACATCTATTTAGGTGTGTCCTGGTATATTTTGGAGTGTCCGTGGGGTGTCTGATATGCGTCCGACACGACACAGCCCAGATTTTTGGAGTGTCCATGTTTCCTAGGCATCACCTATTAGAATGACTACAAATTGTCTGCTAGCTGAACTGAAACTGGTACATCTTGCTCCAGGCATTTATCTGAGACAAGGTGCTGCTATATTGACAGATTTGGATTATCTCAGTCAAGAGAGCTCTCTTCATCTCCCGGCCCTTGGACTTGTGGGGAGAAGGGGGGGGGGGGTGGATTTTTCCTATTCCTAGAGAGTTTTGTAGAGGCACTTTGATGTTTTGGGCAAGCCAATCCCAACCGTATACATCAATCTCAACGGCTGAGATTGTCTCGGAGTTCTCTCCTAATTTCGTAGAGGAGAGGATCCTCTTTAAACACAGGAAACGACCCTTAGTAAAGCTTTTAGAAAACTTACCTAAGCCTAGAGCCTAGTCTAGACTTAAGATGAAATGCTTTGTTGTAGCTGTGTATTACAGAAACAAAATTTTATTCTAACTTTTAAACTGTCATACAGTTTTTCCAAAATAAATATTTGTATTTTTTGTCAAATTAGGGACCCCTGTTGAAAACTATATAGAAAAATGATTATAAAGTGTTTTCTCAGGAAACAAAATGTGAAATATTTGAATTCTTATATTTTGAATTGTTAACACTGAACAACGACATTGTATTTACCTGTAAAAATATGCATTTTTTACATTTTTTTTCTATCGGTTAGTTGATACTCTCATATAGATATCTTGCAGTTTGTTATGCAACAATTTGATAAAGAGCCAGCAGTATCACTTACCCAACATGAGATACCATGCTAATTTTCTACTCCTTAATATTGGCTCGTCTATCTTCCTTCCACAATGCTGAAATCATTTTGTTTTTTGAGGGTATCCACCAATCAGTTGCCCCCAAGATCTGATCACTATTAGTCATCCACAAAAGTTGGTTCATACATTAGTCCACCTTCACAAGGAATTAACACCCAAAACCACCTCCTGGCATGTAAACAGTTCTGTGCTTACCTCAGTTCACATTAAAAAAAACAATAACATAGCCTTTATCCCAAATTTTTGGGTCTGGCTGTTTGAACCCTTTTCTCCAGTCAGTTAATGGTCATGTCCTTTGTAACACTAACAAAAACATATCCTTCTTTAGAGCTTTGATCCATATTCTTTTAGGCCCACCATTGGTCCTAGTGACTCGTTAACTACTATCTTAGTGTTCTTCCTTACTGGTGCATCTATCGGTATGCTGCAGATGTCCAAACCACCTAAAAGATGAATTTCTGTCATTTTGTCCTTAGCTGGCGATTACCTCAGTTTACACGTTAAAGATATATGTTTTGTTGGAAACATATATGGTTCTCAATTTTCATAAGCATCCAGATTATAAAATTTTGATTCTATTTCCTTAAAGATCATTTCTAAGGCCTCGTTTGGTTCGCGGAATGGAAGGGAAAGGAAATCAATTCCTTGTCATTTCCTTTCCTTTGGGAAACTTTAATTCCTATTGATTTTCCTTTCCGATGTTTGGCAATGCCAAGGAATTTGGAAAGGAAAGTGAATACTTCAATGTGGGAAAGTGATTCCTTCCTTGGATGGATGGAATCACTTTCCCCCCTAATTTCCCTTCCATTGGGAATCACTTTCCTTTCCTCCTCAATTCCTTGGGCGCCCAAACATAGGAAAGTAATCACTTTCCTTTCCCAACCGGGAGATTCCGCGAACCAAACGAGGCCTAAAAGTGAAGTCTTGGAGCTTATGGTGCAACAAAGCTAAAAAGTTAAAAGTTGAAATCATTATTATACAGACGAGCACACTGAAATGAAGTAATGAACAGATATGAATAAATTGATGTGTTGTATGATATACTTGTTTAATTTAAAATGCAGCCTAGAGGGTAGGAATAGAAATAAATGATGAACCATAATCTTAGACCTGGCCTTACAAATGAGGTTTTAGTAGTTTTTGAGTTAATGTATATATATTGGTCTTCCTAGTTTATTTCAACATGTTGCTTCAAATTTCAGAATACATGGTTAAAAACAGTTGTTGATAGTGATGTGAGTTCTGTAACTTACTATAACTGACTCAAGGTATCATCTCTCTCAACTCATTTATGTAGGTTCCTGGCAACCTTGTCGTATCAGCTCATTCAGGGGCACACTCCTTTGACCCATCTCAAATTAATGTTTCACATGTTATTTCACGGTTTACATTTGGCAAACATCTCTCAGAAAGGATGCAGACTGAAGTGAAGCGACTAACACCTTATGTTGGTGGAAGCCATGACCGTTTAGCAGGCCAATCATATGTTACCAGTCGTGAGGACATTGATGCAAACGTTACTGTAAGTTTAAACTTTCTAAGAGATTCTAACTACTTTACTGGTCAGAAAAAATCATGAGATTTGGTGCTTTATGCCATGGAATTGGTAATTGAAGTTTGTATAATCACCTGTTGAAACTGACACCATGGCCATGAATTTGGCACTAGCATCAAGGGTTATGATGTCAAGATGACAACTGGTTATAAAACTGTCAATTATTTCGTGGAGCTTTCTCATGCTCTTCAATCAGCCATCTTCTGTTGGAAGAGAGATAATGGTCATACTTCTGTATTCCAAAGTACAAAATTGGAATATTATTACTCGGATATGTGAAACTCAATTCTTGGATCTAGTGGATATCATGTGCAGAGCAGCAGATCATTAGGGCTCCACACCCATATTCTCTAACCTTCCAAAAAGGGGGGAAAACATTAGTAACATGAATCAGAATTTCAATTCCATAATTTGATCCCATTAATCTCAATTCCACGTGGATTTTTAGTTCCACATGACATTGGATGTAAATGTTTTTTCAGTATGTCCTTGAGTTGATTTTTGTCAAACTTCTACTTTCGATTAATAAACTTTTGTTTTAATTACAGATTGAGCATTACCTCCAGGTAGTGAAGACTGAGATCATATCAAGAAGTTCTTCTAAAGAATTTAAGTTACTTGAGGAGTATGAATACACTGCTCACAGCAGTTTGGTTCACAGCCTGTACATTCCTGTTGCCAAGTTCCATTTCGAGCCTTCTCCGATGCAGGTTTGCATGGAACAGCTTCAATCACGAAATAACTTTAGACATCCTTGTACCTGATCCCTAATCAATTATGAATCTCAGGTCCTAGTAACTGAAGTTCCAAAGTCTTTCTCCCATTTCATAACGAACGTTTGTGCTATCATTGGTGGTGTTTTCACGGTCAGTACTTATAAGTGCTTTTTTCCCCCCTTGTAATGTCCGTCTCTACATTTATATAGCTATAAAATAACAGTTTGAGAGGAGCAAGTGCGTTGCATCCACATACCAAATCAATTTCATTCTAAGCTGCATAAAAATTTGATCAATAGCATAGATTCAAGTTGACGTGATTACTAACAATTTGGCACATTCATTAGAGCTATAATGATTACTATCTTCTAAAAGAAGCGTAGTTTGATTAATACTTTTCATTCCTTTCTAGAGCATAATGATGATTTCTCTCTTTCAGGTTGCGGGGATATTGGACGCTGTATTGCACAATACAATCCGCCTTGTGAAGAAGGTTGAATTGGGAAAACATATGTAACAGGTTATATGGTTTTTATTTTTTGGTAGACTAGTCTCTGAGTTCTCATTGCAGGAGTTAGGAACTAAAGTATTTTTAGTAATGCTTATTTTACTGATAAACTTGTGGAGCATTAGAGAATATAATCTGTAAACTCTTACATCAGTTGGTTATAATACAGACGCTTGCTTGGCTGTCTCTTCTTTGTGTGTGTGAACCAAACATGTTAGTAAGCCAAACTATATATAGCATAATTTCATGCATCAATCCAAGAGCAAAAGCATGAGCAGAGGGACTTAATTTTACATTTGTTGAATTTGAACAGTACATGCTTAATACATATTCTTGATAGAAGTTGAGTAGAATTATCTCAGTATATTGCAGCTGTAGCTTTTGTTCTTGGTTGACAAGGAATAATGACTTGGGATCTGTATGAGACTGATAAGAAGTACACAGAAGTCATAGTTGTGTGGTTTTATTGTAATCGGTATCGGATCGGCAGTATTGATAATATTGGTGGTTTCGGATCGGAGTATTAAATTTTTTTGGTATCGGGAAAACAAATAATTATTAAAAAAATCTATATATTTAGACAATTTTAGTTTTAGTTATTTTCTTTGTTGTTTTTTAGTAGGTTTGAAATTGAATGAAATAATAGTCATCTTTACCTATTGGTTTACATGCGATAGTGTTTTTACAACCTTATTATGCTTTTACATTCTTGCCTGTTGGTATTTTTTGTTCATTTGTTTTTGTCTAATTGATTGAAAAGAGACCCATCCAAAGTTGGTATCGGTTATTATCGATCGTTATCGGATCAGGAGACGATCAGGACATGCTCGACATTGCAAAATATGGAATGAATGCTAAGTTTTCATTTTATTATTCACTGTGCAAGCTTGAAACAAACATGACAATAAGACAGCAGCAAAGTTAGAAAACTCTTGGATCATGCAAAAGCTTATTATTCCCCATAACACACACACACAAACCAATCAAATCCAAAACACCAATGTTACTGTTAGGACTGCCCTTCCCTTATAGCACAAGGAGTGACCCCAGTAAAGCTCCAACCGTGCCCATGAAGCCCATCGCCTTCAAAGGAGCTCCATTCTTCGTAGGACTGCCCTTCTCTCCGGTAGGAGGCGGCGATGGTGCGACCTCCGACGAAGGTGGGGGAGGAGGAGGAGGAGAAGCACCCGTCGATGGTGAAGGCGGAGGCGGGGATGGCGGGGATGGGGGAGGGGACGGAGGCATGGTGGGCGGCTGGTTCGCCCCCGAGGAGGGTGCGCGGTCGGCCAGCACCACCACGACCATCGACTCGTTCCTGAGGCACCTCTTCTCGACGCCGCTGATGAAGTAGAAGGGGCCCGAGCGGTCAAGCGTGACGACCGTGTTCCCGTCGCTATAGCTCTTGATGGGAGACGACGTTCTGCAGGCGCTGTAGTCTTCCTGGCTCACTTGGAGCACCGAGTCACTACCAGGCTGGTAGACAAACACTACAGGGAGCCAAACAGTAGTTTTTAGCGACGGAAAACAAACAACATTACTAACAGAAAATCTGTCGCCATTACTGTTTAGCGACAGAAAATGGCAATATAATGACGAAATTTTCGGTCGCTATTTTGCTGTATTTTTTTTTGTAGTGATACGCGACGATAACTTACGCAGCGAGTCTCCGATCTTGAACCGATTCCTTTCGGCCCATTGGTTGTACGACATTGCGTCGCCGTCGCTGGGGACTGTCCACCCCATCGAGCCGCCGACCCGGAACTGGGCTGCTGCAGCCATGGCCACGGGGAGAGCGAGGCAGAGCAACAGCAAGCTACTGGAGGCTGTCATTTGCAATTCTTTTGGAGGAGGAGAAGGTGCTATGGTCTGAGGACTGAGGAGGAGGTGCTATGGTGTAGGCCTATTTGTAGGAACCTGCCCTCTGCTCCTTTTGCCAAGTCTCTCTACATTTTTGATGTCTTGGCTACTAAAGCAAAGAATAAAGATTTGAAGGACCATTGCAATTCCTTGGCATCTTCATCATGCAAATATTCGTAGCTTGCTTATTATTGGGATGTTCCCTACTTTCTTTTAGGGGTGATCGGTTTTGAAACCGAGAATAAGATTCGGTTCGGTTCGAAAAAAAAAAAAAAGTTTGATTTTGGTTTTGAAAATATTAGAATTCTTTATTCCCTTTTAGGTTTTGTTCCAAAACCTAAAAAGGAATAAGATTCACACAATTGTATAGATATCCTTGACCTTATGCGTATTTTATGACTAAAAATGTGTATATTACTGTGTATATTTTGAAAACAATAATTTTATGTATGTGTTGTAAAGTTCAATTTTAATAATTAAACAACTAGTCCAACTTTGAGCCGAACTTTGAAATACAACACACCTATGTATAAAATATTTTTTTAAAATAATTTAATTACAATCCTAACTTTGTGCTCGATCCATTAAACAATAAAAATAGTCCAACTGAACAAAACCAAATCGATTATTGGTCCGCTTTCGGTTATGGCTAATTTCGGTTTCGATTTTTTAATTTTTAGAAGTTCGATTATTTGGTTTTGACGATTCGCTTGAAATCGAATAACTGAACGATCATCGCTACTATTTCTTGGGGGTGAGTTGGCTTCACTAAACAAGGGGCTCAACATAATGTGCTCTTGAGTTTATAATCATCGATAGAAGAAGGCACATAAATTGGGATTTTCCCTATTTGTAGGCCACTTTCGGACAAGGCGATGCGATCATTTATCATAAAGAGGATGAACTTCCGAGAGACATCTTACAAAAAAACCAAGACTATTTCCGAATTGAACAATTCATATGGCACTCCCATTCTGAAGAGCATGCAAAAAAAAAAAAAAAAATGGTCACCTGTGCATTTCAAACGTTACAAATTAAAACCGAGAAAACAAGATTTCAAGAAACCTTTTGATATATCATATTTCTGAAACATTTTGATCAAAACCCAATAGTTCTCAAACTATTACATGAGCTTCTACTTTGTCATCAGGTTTTGAGAACAAGAAAACTCGGTAAAACATTGTGCTCACAAAATCATCAGTGGCTGTGAAGAGCTCTCAACTCACTAATCTGTGAAACCCTTGTAATCTTGCACCCTACTATGTTTAAAATCAACAAGGAGGTCCTCCTATGGCCGTTGCGAACGATCCTTGTGACCTTGACGATCTCGAGGATGGAGGGGATGTCGCCTTGCTCTTTCTGCGCCTCGTCTTCTTTGGTGCATTTGGTATGTCCGGGCAGGGGGAGTCTGTAGAAATCCCAGAAGAATGCTGCTGGAGTAGTCCTCTGGGTTGATCAAAATCTGCAAAATCATTCCAAGGAAATATTTGTCACAATGTACTCTTATGTATCTATTCTAAACACGTATATAATAGAAATTATAAGTGATTTTAAGTTCTCCCTCCTTGAAATATTTTACGGTATGGAATATGAACCAAGAACCAAGAACCAAGATAGATCCTTCTGTTTGAACCAATCAGTTCTCAGTCACTATACTCATTTCCATTAACAAAATTGTATTGATGCATGCAAAGTAAGGCTACACAACAATTGGACATATACGTAATGGTGGGTCATTGCAATTGCTCCTTAAAAGCTCTAAAAAATAAATCTTTGAACCAATCGCAGATTTTGAGGTATTTGCAGTTGGCAAACATCATCACCGATATTTAGACTGGCATATTTTCGTTTCACAAACTGTGAAAATGTGGTTCTGGCAATTCTGGTGACATATAGATAGACAACAATTTATTGCAAAGAAAACGGCTTACTTCCTCTTTAAATCTATTGGTGAGACAAACAAGTGGTTGAGGTCTTTTAGTATAATATATGGACGGATATGGATATGGGATAGTGACATTTCAAATAGGTACAAAAGTAGTTACCTATGTTGCACGAATACAGACACGTGTAAGACCACATATGGATATGAC
>JANAVB010040970.1:0-27989 GCA_029216955.1 Iris pallida | reverse complement strand
CTGGTCCTTCAGACCCTCCAGGACCTTCTCGTGCTCCGTGATGGAGATTGGCTAGATCTGCTGCTGCTACTGATGATGATCTTAATAGATGCTTTTTATTTCAGTTATTTAGTTTATTATGGATTTATGTACTTGGTTTTATGTACTCAAACTCTGGTGTGTGTTTGACACTTGGTTTTGTAGATGACATTTTATGCTCATTATCATAGTTTTACTTTATGCTAGTGACTCATTTTGTTTAGTCATTCACTGGTTCTTCTCTGCTTAGTCTGGTTGCATCACTCTTATTTGTCTATACTGCAGTTTATATGATCTATCATTCATGCAGTCTATATTGCTAACTGTCAAAAGGGGGAGAACTATGTATATTCTGGCTAGATATATATTTGGTATCATATCTTTTGCTTTCGTATATCTGTGCTTGTTTGTGCTTTTTGGAGATATTATACAGGTTCAATGCATTATTTACGGGGGAGCTATCTCTTCTAGCTCAGCACCGTTCACTGATCACGGGGGAGCTTTTATTTCTAGCTCGCCATCGATTATGGGGGAGCTATGTTGCTATGATCAACTGTGTCCAGGTATGAATGTTGAATATACATATATTATTTTGTCAATTATCAATATGGGGGAGATTGTTGACACAAAGTCACAGTCAACCAAATATTGACAATATTGACTAAATAATATCTGTAATAATTCAATACGACACACGACGTCTGCATTAAGCTCAAGACAGAAGACAGCTTAGCTTTCGTGTCTCAGTTGATTCGAGTCTGTATTTTACACTTTGTTTGAGTCTAGACTAATGTAATCTGAGTCATGCTGAGCTCTTGAAACTTAGACTATAGCCTACCCAAATATCCTAAAGCTCCACCAAACCAGAAATTCCCAAATGGTCCCCTTTGAACCACTCTGTGCTCTGGAGACAGAGTTCGGGCCGAACTCTGCCTCCACACAGAGTTCGGGCCGAACTCTGTCCCCTAGAAATCAGGAACCCTAATTTTAGGGTTAGCTGGTTGCTAGTTGTCCAAACGGCCAAATATTTGAATTTTCCTACCCGAATTCTGGCCGAATTCTGCCTATAAAAACACTATAAATAGGGCATGAATTCTCTCATTCCAAACCATCCAATCTTCTCTTCTCTTCTCTCTTATAAGCTGAAATAAGCCATATCCTTCCCATCTACTAGCCACAAGCCTCCTAAGTCTCGAGTGCTCAGCATCTCTCAGTTAGGATTCTTGTGCAAGAGTCGAAGAAGTCGTTTGGACAATTCCAAGCAAATCGCCACTGCGATCCTCTGTTAGAAGTTGACGTGCTCTTCTGAAGTAAAGGCACGGTTGTAAACTACTATTTCACAAATAGTGGATTTGAATCCTAAGCTAGAGTTCTCAGACCTGGACTAGTCCTCCACGAGGGAAACCAGGTTAAAATCGCTGTGTTTGCGTATGCTCTTTTGCTCTCTATTTATTTTCTGCACTTTACTCTGATTATTTATTATTGGTGAAAGAGTTATTTTTAATTGGCTATTTTTCTATATAAACTCTATTCACCCCCCTCTAGAGTTGCCAAACTGTTCTTCAACATCCAAGCGAGCCCCGCGCCACGAGCTTCTACCTGTGCCTGCACATGTAAACTATGTGGGTGTCAGTACTCAATTGTACTGGTGGAATGAGCTCCTCGCCCACCCATACAAAACCAACATGTTTACTTTACTTTGTGCAACATAGTCCATTCTTGTCAATTGTCTTTCTAGTCTTGCCTTAGGATGAGTTTTATGACCGACGCCTTGCCTATTTTGTGTATTCAGACCTTCCCGTGCTTGCAACAACAATGTCGACTCAAACAACGTTAACCTATCAAGTCGTGCTTGCCTTTCGGCCAAAATCAGAGACGCAACTACGGACATAAGGCTCCATTCCCGTGTGACCGTGCTATAAATCCTTTGTGCCGTGCCTCGCAACTATGTGCGACTCAACCATATCGCCGCCTCGCGGCCCTTTGCTACTAAATCAACAACTGACCCAATCAAGACTTGTGGGTTAAGTGTCACTCGACCAACTTTGCCTTGCGGCCTTTCCTGACTTAGACTCAGGACAACTCACATCCAAACTATGCAACTTATATGCTGACAACATTAGACTCGACGCCACATCTCGTGACGAAGCACGTCGCCTATGTTGATGCCACATCTTAGGACCAAACATTGTATTCCAACCATACACACCTTCAACTAGACTTAATCCAAAGGCACACACGCGAATTTCCGCCCGTGCTGACCCATCTATATGATTTGGTCATTGACTCCCAGAGCCATCGTGGACTCCTTTAGCTTGTTAGACGGCCGCCCTTGCCAGCGTGAGTAGCTAACTCCACTGGCAAGCCTCTGCGCTAACTTGTGCGATCATCCAGCACGTGCTAATGCTGCTTCTCAAGAACCGGTCCCCTTCCGTCGGGCTATCGTTCGAGGAAACTCTACCTTGTCGACAAGTTGTCCATGACCATGCAAGACTCAACTCAACTAACGTCTCATACAGTCATTCCACCACTAGTGATATCATCTCTTTCAGGGCCAAGTTCAATACTTCTCACATCTAAGATCTTGCCTCGACGACCCGTAGTCGCGAGCATTCTTCTTTCTTGCCCTATCATTTTACTCAACTCAAGAACAACTATTTGCAACACTTTCCAAACTCAATGAATCAACCGTGGCCCGTGCTTGAAAACACAAAGTCCGTGACATCGTGCCTTAAACCAACTTTATCTCTACGCGATGCTACCGCCCAAGACTTACTCTACATGACGGGCTTGAAATCGTAAGACTAAGTTGTCATACCCAGCCGTAGAACTCGTAGGACCGTGCTTGGAATGACTTGGGTCGACTACTAACACTTTGCCTAACTCAATCAAGCCTACAACTTAACCCAAGGGACGAGCAAAGACTATGCCAAGCCTTGTATTACGGAAACGTGCATGCTTTATCGCGTATTACGCGGGCGACGCCTATGACTTAGGCTACGTTCATACTTCGCCTACTCAACCAACTTTCCTTCTTCCAAGCCACGGGACGAAGGATCGAGTGTCATTTTCAAAGCACGTCGTGCACCAACTCTAAGCCGACCGTTGGACCTTTCCATATTCTAACTCAATTCAACCCGTCGGGATTATTCCCTTTAGCTATGTGGATTCGTCACTTTTATTATCAAGACTACTTGTGCAAGATGAAAACATGCAATTTATTATGTGAAGGCTAAGATGAGGCAAGTTCACCGAAACTACCCCACCTGAGCGTGCGATCGCCTCGACCGAGCGATGTCTTCAAGCAGCCGTTGCAAGGCTAAGTTCGAACGCCGTCGGCGTTTCGATTCCTCCGATTGACTGAGTGGGACGGGGCACTACATCATACACCACTCAGAAAAAGTTTCGTCCTCGAAACTAACTGAGTACACTTATCGACTTATAACTTATTCAACATCCTATGTTTCTCGCACACAGTTTTCCTATGCATTTCTCAAATCCGAGCCACGCTAGTGCTACCCTCAATCCTTTCTTCGAAACTTACGATCTCAAACTCCTCGACACTTTCTCGTTCCTCAAGTCTCACTTGATTCAACGTATCACTTAGTTGGATCGTGCACACATTCTAGGCATCCCTAAAATATATGCATTTCAGCCAAGCCTCGTGATAGAGAATCCGCCATCACCACTCGAGTCAGATCGTGCACATATTCGGGCGTCCCTGATATACGTGCATGTCAGCCGAGCCTCATGAGTGGTGCCTCCACAACTTCTATCGCTTCGTACCGGAACGTCTACCTAACCGCTAGGCTATGTCTTTCCGTCAGTATTTGAATCATAGTTCCCAAACAACGATATCAATACTGACCCCATCCTAAGGTCAAACCAAGTTGATAGTACGGGGGTTTGCTACCCAAGCTCGCGTCACTCTGATTTCTAAACATCGAGCATCGATTCCCTACGTACATCCCAATATTTGCCGTACGGGGTCGGAGTCCTTTAGCAAAGCCATCCTACGATAATTCACATTCAACCAATACTTAACAAGAACGTATCGCTCGTTCATCAAGCCATTTTGTATAGTCTATCCCTCGCACGCGTTCGACATAATCCACCACTAAACCACAATTCATATTTCATATTCCCTAAGTCATTCATCCCAATTCACGCATTCGATCATGAGGTTGTCTAACTTAACAATATGTTGCGCCCCGATCTCACGCGATTCAGATTACCCACGGTGGGCATGAATCACCATGCACGCTCCCGCAGGATAGTCATCCTCGTCGGGACGTAACTCTTGTTTTGCGTCTAGACTAATTCACTTTCGATACATGGATTGGATCTATTCAATCCTCAAGTTTTATTTCATTCATCAATCGCAAGTCTACACATCCTCGAATTTTTCTTCGCATCAAACCGACAAGTCGAGACAATCAAAGTTGTCGCGTCCTAATCGTCCGAGTTCGATCATTCCCGCGACATGAATCACCATGTTAACGCTCACGCGGAACGATCGTCCCAAATCCGATGCAACGCATGTGCGAGTCTAGAGTTGCGCTCGCACAAGACAAGAATGTGGATGCTGTGGTTATCCGTGTAACCCTCAAGACATAATCATTTTATCCCACATTCATCTCGATCAAAAATTCTAATTATAGCATCCAACCGAACAATAACACTTGCACGATCGTCATTCGCCGAGTCAGAGTACCCCCGAGTTATCACATATCGATCTTTGATATGCCTCAATACCATCGACGATATACGTAACCTGACGATCTTCCTTTGCAACCAATTTTGAGTCGTACGGATGATGCTATCGTTCGACTGGATAATCTCCTCGACATTCAAATTCAAGTTCGATCATTATCCCTCGAATCATTCACAACATCAATTTCCTCAAGCCACTTCCATGTATTGTTCATCCATTTATCTTAAGTCATCGACCAACGTATTCCCTCAATTCGTATCATTCCTTTGCTAACTCAATTCATCAAGCAACATTCATTTCAAATCCTCAGAGTCATTTGCGTAATTTCAAAATCAAACCTTTTTCATGCACGCTATCTCCCCGTCGTGCTAACTTTTCATATACGATCCATATCAATTTCCTCGATCAACTCATCCATTCGCACACCTTAACTTTTCCTCGATTTGATTTCATCTACTCAATCATTTTCGCGTTTCATATTTCGCACAATCCTCGATCCCGTGCACGTTCCGTGCACGTAAATTCTGGGTCATTCAATTTAACTCGTCAAAACTCAAGACTACAACTTGTTCAACGACACTCAATCTACGGCTTTGCATATGTGCGACGCTTGCTGATAGACTCATCGACACCCCGCATCCTCAATCGATCGATCGATATTCCTGAGATTATCGCATACACCACTCAGGAATGAAGTCATTCAACAAATCCTCAACTTATCATTTGATTCAAAATTGACTTCTTCGAATCCCGTTCGAACCATTCCTCAAAATCCAAGCACGCTCATCTATATCGCAGCGACGTTATCGTCGCTCGATAGCACCCCTATCGATAGTCATCTCACTTTACTCAATCGAGTTCAACCCATTCTAGCTCGACGCTATTCAATTCCCGCACTCGACTTTTCTAAGGTCGACGCAACTTTGGTGTATATGTCCAGCCCGACTTAGCCAACCGTACTTACGCAACCATCTTTTTGTTTCTTTTTAAAAACTGTTCTCCTACGTTTTACAAAATAGATAGACTTATTGTATGGACATCTCGTGGGACATTTGAGAGAGAGCGCACCAATGATATCAACTTTGCGGAAGCAACAGAGTTTGCGGAAACAACGAGTTAAAGAATTCAATCGATAGTCCAAGGACGTAAAGCCGTGCTCTAATACCATTATGTCACGCCCCGCTCCCGTAGGAGCGATCGTCCTCGCTAAGGTGTGATGCCGTACGAGCCTAGATTGCGCTCGTGCAAGGCGGGTTCCATAACGGCCGATTTCAGCGTGACGCCACCGCCCAAGACTTACTCTACGTGACGCCACCGCCCAAGACTTACTCTACATGACGGGCTTGAAACCGTAAGACTAAGTTGTCATACCCAGCCGTAGAACTCGTAGGACCGTGCTTGGAATGACTTGGGTCGACCACTTTCACTTTGCCTAACTCAATCAAGCCTACAAGTTAACCCAAGGGACGAGCAAAGACTATGCCAAGCCTTGTATTACGAAAACGTGCATGCTTTATCGTGCATTACGCAGGCGACGCCTATGACTTAGGCTACGTTCATACTTCGCCTACTCAACCAACTTTCCTTCTCCCAAGCCACGGGACGAAGGATCGAGTGTCATTTTCAAAGCACGTCGTGCACCAACTCTAAGCCGACCGTTGGACCTTTCCATATTCTAACTCAATTCAACCCGTCGGGATTATTCCCTTTAGCTATGTGGATTCGTCACTTTTATTATCAAGCCTACTTGTGCAAGTTGAAAACATGTGATTTATTATGTGAAGGCTAAGATGAGGCAAGTTCACCGAAACTACCCCACCTGAGCGTGCGATCGCCTCGACCGAGCGATGTCTTCAAGCAGCCGTTGCAAGGCTAAGTTCGAACGCCGTCGGCATTTCGATTCCTCCGATTGACTGAGCGGGACGGGGCACTACACATAGTCCCCTCAGTCGTGCTGCTCGTTACAGCCGCCTTCGGCACCCAGCTGCGTCGAGTATTCTTCAGTTTTATGAACCGCTTCGAAGGACTCGACTGTTAATTAATAATATGAAAGTACCATAAATAATAAATATAAAAAAGTGGGGGTTTACAAGCCCTTCGGGAGAGCCTCATTTGCATAGGCTCCTGGCAAGCGGCTGATACCGTCCGGGGCAAACGGGCAGGAGCCTTTCTTTGAAGTTTGATGATAAGAGGAGCTGATGTTTGGGGAGGCTTCCCCCTCAATCGAACCTTCAGTGGTTCTTCGGCCATAGTCGTGCTGTCTGATGCAGTATTTGCCTCATCGTCGGCATCATTGGTATCATCATCCCACAAGACTGACTTGTATAGATTAGCTTCCGTACAGTATGCTTCGAGTCCTCGAAATGGGTCGATGTCAGTGAACTCGGTTGTGATAGTCCCGTCGCTGGCTAGATACTTTATGCATTGATGTTGAGTGGAAGGTACGATAATGTATTCCAGAATCCATGGTCGACCCAATAGCATGTTGTAGTTTATATCAGTGTCAATGACGTAGCAAGTCACGTCTGTCTGGAGATCACCTATTTGGCATTTTAGGCGAATCTTGCCCAGGGGCTCATTCTTTCCAATGTTGAAGCCGTTGATTGTAGTTTTTAACGCAGTCAGCCAATGCATCGGGATACCCAAAGTTTGGAGTAAACTCCAAGGGATCATGCTAAGAGAAGAGCCATGGTCGATGTGGATGCGATCGACCTTAATGGCACTAACATACCCCATGTAGTATAGGGGACTATTGTGCTGATTGTTCTTTAGTTGCATGTCTTGCTGAGTGAAGGTGATGTTAGGAATCACTTCGACCATAATATGACAATATGGGCATGTAGCAGGATCCTCCTTAGGCGGTTGCACCAGGGTGAGGAAGGAGTCAGCATTCTGTAAAGCTACGCTAAGGGCGTCTCGAGTCTCTTTGAAGAGACGGAGAAGCTCAAAGAGTGACAGTCGAGTCAAGGTTTTGGCAAGCTGTGCCAATATATCAAAGTTATAGGACTTGATCAGTCATACTGCCGAGTCTTTTCTAAACGGTTTGTCGAAGTGGACCTCCTTCTGCTTCTGCTTGTCTACAACAGGAGGATAAAATGGTCCTGCTTCTGACGCATCAGGTATTGTAGCAACGGGCGGAGGTGCTTCGTCTTCCACAGCCTGGTGGTCCTCCCGCTAGTGAGCCGAGCGAGTGGTAACCAGGGTGTCATCAGTCGATGTAGAAACCATATGACATAACTTGACTTTCTTCCCCTTGATAGAGCGTGCTGCAGGCATCATCAGGTCTTGGGCGAGATCAGGGTGGATCCACATAACTTTGCCTCGCGGTATTGTAAATGGGATAAGGCCTTGAGCATTATCACGGGCTAGCGAAAGATTGACTACTTCCATTGTCGCCCTCGGGATAGGGACAACACCGTTTGGAACCTCTGTCCTTGGAAAACTTTCAAACTAGAGGGTGACCATGTTGGCAGTGACAGTCTTTTGCTCGTAGTCGAGTGAGATGACCTTGGTGTCGATGAGGTGTCGGATCTGCCTCTTCAATACGTTGCAATTGCGTGTCGAATGGTAGACATACTGGTGGTAGTGGCAGTATTTCGGATTGTCCACCTTTCTTACTTCATCAGGGCGCTTTGGAGACGGGAGTTTAAGCTTGCCACCATTTGTCAACATATCAAAGAGTTCTAGTGTGTCTTCGTCGTTGAAGGAGTAGGTCGCTTTCGGCCTCGGTGCTTCAGCCGGCTTCTGGTTCATTGTCACAGAACCTTTAGAGATGTTGACGGTCATGGCTTGCTTCCCTTTACCGTCCTTGGGGACGGGGTTATTGCTAGATAAGCGTTTGCCTTTGTCTTCGAGTGAGGGAAAACTCAACCCCAGCAGTTGGGTGTCCAGGGCCTTTCTCTTGGCTATATCTGCCTTGATGATGAAGGGTGTCCACTTTACGCAAGGAGCACTGTGCCATAATTTACCTGCAGGGAGCATGTTCTTGCGACATGAATCCATGAGCATGGGTTTGGGCACACTATGTGGTGGTCTCAAAGCTGCCCGGCGGAAGCGCTCAATATAAGCATATACAGGCTCTTTCTCTTTTCTGGACAATTTTCATGAGAGTAGACATCGTCATGTCCATTTCTCTTTCATAGAATCGAGCGAGGAAGAGATGCTTCAAATCGTCGAACGATAAAATACAATTGTCGGGGAGACTACAAAACCATTCGTAGGCCACCCCCTGCAATGCTCCTACGAATATGTTTGTAAGCAAAGCGTCATACTTTGGCAGATGCCCTGTCACCGAGACGAAGTACCTCAAGTATCAACGAGAAGACTCTTTTGCGTCAAATGGTGCAAGCGTCTGTGGCTTGTACTTGGGAGGATATATCACATTATCCCATTCGGCAGGATATGGTTGCCAAATCCCCATCTTTTGGTGTGATTCTCACTTTTCTCTGGCATCATAGCGAGCGTACAATTCTTTGAGGGCCTGTTGCATGTCATTCGATATAGCAGGTCCTCTTGTTGATGGAGCAGATGACAGCGGCACAGTAGCACTTGTCTCCCGAAATTTATTTATTTATTTTACAGAGCTTTTTTTATTTTTGTTTATTATTATTAATTATAGAATAGTTTTAATCATAGGTAAATAGAGATTTGAATTTGAGCTCACAAGGGTGCACACCTAGACTATAGGTCATATGAGGTCACTATGGTTCCTAAGAGGTTATATTACTATTTTAGATTTTTTGAATTTTTTTAAGGAATTTTTAGATAATTTTAGATATAATTTTATTATTTTCTTAAGCTTCTTGGAATTACTCTGAGGGCACACAAGAGTATTTATGAGGCCAAAGAATTTATATGGGCTCTAGAACCCTCAAATAATTTTCTAGAATTTTCTAGGAATTTTTAGGAATTTTTTAGAATTTATTTGGAATTTTTAGGATTTTTCCTAATTTTTATTTAATTTTCTGTAATTAAAAACTCTATTTTCTAATATATGTACCCATTCAGCCGAGCGGGGGATAACCATTTTTCAGTAATTAAAAACTCTATTAAAAACTCTATTTTTTTTCTAACTTTTAGAATTTAGTACTTGTATCATGTTGGTTTAGACTTGTACTTGTTCCAATCCTGACAGGATAACCATTTTTCAGTTGTAGATGACGTGATCTGTCCAGAGGTTTACGGTGAGTATGTTGGAGACACTGACGTCACTGGCATACCCGGTTCCAGCACTGATGCGAATTAGCATATTTCCTTCCTTATGGATTCGCATTAGTTAGTAGTTATAGTTATAGAGTTTAGTTGTTTATTTTTTGCTATCCGGGTTTGTTCCCGAGATTTACTGAGTTGTAGAGGATTATTTCATATTTATAATATTGAGACTATTGGATATTTTGGTGATTATTGCTGGCTTAGTTGTGGATGATATATGTGCGTGTTATGCTTGTTGTGGATCATTGTTATCATAGACAGCGTACTACCGCCGATTCTGCGGCGTAGGCTAGACTTGGCCACGTACTCGTATCCCAAAAAGCGGGAGCAGGTCGTGACAAGTACTGCTTGACTCAAGATGGAAGGCACATTTTAGACCCACCGTTCGTCCCCGGGTCTTGGTTTGTAGGAGCGAGGACATTGGATGTCAATTTCTTCTTGATCTCCAGGACCACTGAAGTCAAGGCCTGCATAGTTTCATTCAACGTATTCAGACCTGCTTCAGGGCCTCTATACGTTTCTGATGACTGGGTCCTTCGCTGCCTTCTGTGTTATCACCTTTGGCCATAAAAACGGACATCATGTGTGGATAGATAGAAGGGACGGTGGATCTTTCACTCTCGGGTTCAGACGCTTGAGTCCTATCGTCTCGAGGGTAAACAAGTAGATTGTGATCGTCCTTGGACTCGTTATAGTTGCTACCCCCAGCTTTTTGGCTGCTTGCATCCACGGATGCATCTATGTCATACAATCCTTCAATGAGTTGCAATGAGGGATTGTCATGAATTGTAGCGGGTTGGCTACCCCCAGCCAATGTTACAGCTGAAGCGATATCCCCTTGCCGTAGGGATCCAAATTTGGCGCGCGTGTGTTGGAACACACCAGATCTGGGCACCGTCGTCTTACTACCCCCAGGTCGGCCCTTAGAATTTTAGGCCGAAGCGGGATGATTCTTAGAAAGCTTCTTGAGAGAGGGAGAACCCCGTGTCGCGTTGCATGAAACAACACGGGGCTCATCTTCTCCTTTACTTGACGATCCTTTGCCGAGTCTCTGATGTACAGACGCCATCGGTTGTAGTCTTTGAAAGACGGACCGCCTCTTAGGTGGCGATGTGGCTGTTTGGCAACAACAATAGTTGATGATGATCTTGGTGAAGGTGTGCCTTGGTTTAGACAACCCTGCGCCGACGACTCCTCCCTCACTTTACGCTTGTGGGAAATCATCTTGTGTAGATCCGAGGTCTTCACTGCTACACTTTTCTCATACGTGCAGGGAAGCTGCACGCAAGAATGAGGGTGTGAAGGTAGCTTCCCTCTTCTCAGTTCCTGCACGTAAAATACGCTTATGTCTTGATCAGAGAGTTACAGATGAGGCAGACTCACTCCATGCTTACAACAACGCTGTTCGCACGAGTCTATCTCCATAGTATGTACCCCTGGCTTGAATCATATGCATAAGCGCTCAACTGATAGCGGGGTTTTACTGGTCGAGGCATCGAAGCACTCGAACCAGTTGTATAGCTTTCAATCGACTGCGCGCATGACTGTCAATATTGGCCTTTGGTCAGCTGTTGGCGTAGCAAATTGATCGCACAAGGTGTGTGCTGCCTTGGATTTCTTCATACTACCCCTAGAAGGTGTGTAGTATTCAGTGTCCAACTGAGTGGTCGGCATAGCACTTTGGTCGCGTTGGGCATGTGCTGTCTTGGATTTCTGCGTGCCATCCCTGGAAGGTGCATGGCATTCAGAATCCAACATGATTATCGGCATAGCACATTGTTCGCACAGGGCGCGTTCTGCCTTGGGCCTCTTCAGGTTACCCCTAGAAGGTGCGTAACGGTTAGAGTCCAACATAGCCTTACCCGATAGATAGGCAATTCTGTCAGAGATAGAAGTTCTCGCATGTGCAGCTATATTCACGCGCGGGAGTGCGACTATGCGCTTCCTCCGGCGCTGTGGCTTCGTCAGGTCTACCACAGGGGAGCCAAACTCCTCGCTGCACTTTTCAGAAGCGGGGACTGAACAAGACGGCATGGCAGCAGTAATTGAAGTCTTCTTCGGGGCTTCGTCGTTCCGGGGGTTCTGGAGTACAATCCCCTCCGTTGTGCTGCTCGTCGCAGCAGCCTTCGGCACCCAGGTATGCCGAATCTTCTTCAGTTTTATGAACCGCTTCGAAGGACTCGACTTCTCTTCAGAGAGGAGATCTTCAAAAGCTTGCTGGTCGAAACATACGACCAACATCTTTTGAGAAGATCCCAGCAAGTTGTCGTCAGATTGTGTCACCACCTTCTCGTTAGAGGAGAAGGAAGCCCCCAACAGATTCACTATCTTGTTTGCCTTGGAAAAAAGTTGAACGAACTTTTGTATTCAAATGTATAAAAAGTACAAAAAGAACTCCTGAACATGAGATTTAAGTACAAGAATTTCTGGGGAAGTATGACGGTGGAGATCGAGCACTACAGTGGCTCCTTTACTTCGTTGACGATCTGACAACGAGTTGAACTTGCTCTGACTTTCTCGTGCTCGTGAATGAAACTCTCGGTTGCCAATTAGGACATTGCTGACCTTCTTAATGAAGGAGAACTCCTTCTATTTCTAGGCCCTGCATATATATGATGTGCTTGAGATTTGTTGGACACGCATGAGCGTTGTGCGTTGAGATGTGAGAGAATCTGTTGTCTTTGTACGGTGAGGGCTGCTGCTGAGCTGACATGTAGCGGACATTAAGATTCTCTTCTATCAAGATCTTGGGTGATTACCAGTATAACCACATAAACGGCACATGGTGTGCATCTATTGCTCGAGACTTTTTGTTCAAATGAAGCCGACCGGGTTTAGCTCCTATCCAAAGAGTCGGGTTTTGTCTCTATATTTGGGGCAGTGGTTTAAACAAACCGATTGGATATTGCCCTTATCAACAGAACCAAATTCCATTCTTATCTTTGGAGTGGGGGTTTAAACAAAATCGATTGGATATTATTCTCATAAATAGAACTAAACTTCGTTCGTATCTTTGGACCGGTGGTTTAAATAAACAGATTGGTTAATATCTGAAAGACATAGGTGCCATATTGGCCACGTGGAACAATGCCACCTTATAGGATTTCACATCTATGCAAGCTGCGCTTCTGGTAAGGCTTCGATGTCACTGTGGTTTTGGGCAACGAGGAGACTGTATTTCGAAAACGACGGAGTCACTGCACTTTTGGAAGACGAGGAGATTGTGTTTCGAAGACGATTGAATCACTGCACTTTTGGGCGACAAGGAGACTATGTTTCGAAGACGACTGAGTCACTACGCTTTTGGGCGACGAGGAGACTGTGTTTCGAAGACGACTGAGTCACTGCGCTTTTGGACGACGAGGAGACTGTATTTCGAAGACGACTCTATCCCTGCACTTTTGAGCAACGAGGAGACTGTTGGTGGGGTTCTGTGAAGTCACTATGCTTTTACGAAGCAATGAGGGACTTCTGAGAGCTTTGTGAAGCAACTGCGCTTTTACAAAATGTCTAAGGACTTTCTGAGAGCTCTTTGTGATTAATGCCGCCACTTTGTGTCTGCTGAGTCAACGTATCTTTAATTACCGCTATCTTTTAAGGATTCAAGGAGTTTGTGGCCTAGGATTCAGTCAAATGAACCTATTGAATGAGATTTATTGTGCTGAGTCCTAGGTATATCCCATTAATTTGGAGGTCTTTGATCGATGACACGTGACGTTTGGGGTTGGACCACACTCAGCCTATATAAAGGGAAGCTTTTTTGAGGAGCTACGTCCATTGTCTCTTAGCATTTTTGCAGTCATACTCGATCCCGACTTAGCTTCAAACGGCCGTTGGCCTTGCACAAGTCGACGGTTGGTTGTGGATCTATTCGTTCAAAGAAGCTGTGTCCTTGTAGAAGAACGACTATTGGGTTTTGAGATGCACTTGAGCGTTTGGCATAAGGAGTTTGAACCTGAACAACATCTTGGAGGTCTTCCAGGTCCACGCTACCGGGTTTGGATTCATTGCCAACCCGAAGAGCCACAGGTTGGGCTCTGCCCTGGACAAGAGCCGTAGTAGCGTTGCGAGCAGGAGTTGCATTCTTGCTTAAGCCAATAGCTGCTTCATTAGTCATCTTGGAGTTCCTCCGCGCCTGGAAAGGAAGTGGCTTGCTTTGACGAGGAAATGATTCACTCTGATACTACTGCACGTTTGGGAGGCTGCACACATTCTAAAGACTGCCCATTTGTAGACTTTAGGCATTTTAGTCTTTATATATCATCATGAAGAATCTGTAATAGATCTTTGTAGACATTATTTTAATAAAGAACTTTTCCATTATGTACTATCTTCATTCGTCTCTTGTGACTTGTTCTTGTCTGCGCTTTTAGACAACCTTTATCTTTTGTGCTTTTGTGAACTATAGGCAACGTTTGTTGCTATCTGCAGTTTTGTGATTGTTGTGCTTTATTTTTATGCTTCTACAAGTGGCAGCAGAATGAGCTCATGAGGAAGAGCATAGAGACGGAAAGACCATGCACCATCGACAAGTTTAGGGGCATACAACCCCCTCCATTCAAGGGCACCGAGGACCCGTTCGAGGTGAACGAATGGCTCGTCAACATCAAGCAGATGCTGGAGGCAGCCGAGCTACCCAAGGAGAAGTTGGTGACTGTCGTTCGCATACAGCTGAAGGACTTGCCTACCACTGGTGGAAGGCAGAGGAGTAGCATTTCGAGGAGCCGACAACTTGGAGGGAGTTCCGTAGACTATTTCTGGAGCAGTACTTCACACCAGCAATCAAGTTCGAGTTCCAGGGGAAGTTTACTCATCTCCGTCAGGGTAGTATGACGGTGAGTGAGTATGATGCCGCGTTCTGCAGGTTGAGCAGATTTGCTCCTTTGTTGGTGGAGGACGAGTCGAACAAGGCTCGGATGTTTAACCAAGGGCTCAACTATGAGCTCATACAGCTCACTGGCACCG
Source organism: Iris pallida (assembly GCA_029216955.1). NCBI lineage: Eukaryota > Viridiplantae > Streptophyta > Magnoliopsida > Asparagales > Iridaceae > Iris > Iris pallida. The sequence goes on along the minus strand of JANAVB010040970.1, from coordinate 13,081 downwards.
TGGCACACACTAGTAGGGCGGAGGTTCTTAGTGCTGCTAAGATTCAGGAGGCTATCTTACGGGAGGGCTTCCGATAGGCGTGTCGGCACTGTAGCACCAGCACCGAGAGCAGTTCAGAGCGGACCATTGAAGCGTCCTATGGCCCAACAGCAGTAGAGGGCAGCTCCCTACCCAAGTTAGCTCCCTATTTGCCATTTTTGTGGCGAGAAGGATCACATTCAGAGGGACTATTGCAAACGTCTGGGTCGGTGTTTAGCATGCGGGTCCAGCCATCATCAGACCTCAGATTGTAAGGGATCCCGGGCAGCTATGCAACATCAGAGGACTACTCACCCATCACTCCTACAGCAGATTCAAAGGCATGCAGCACCAGGAGCACCACGTCCCCCAGCACATAGTAGATTTCAAAGGGGATCCTTCCCGACTAAGCAGGCTACATAGTACCACCAGCAGATGGGACCACAGAGGCTTCGACATGCTTATTCTATGACTGTGGAGGAGCCCAAGCAAGAAGGAGAGGTCATCGCAGGTACCATTGTCACGCCCCAGAACCAGAATACTGGAGAGCGAGGGCAGACATAGCCAGCTACGTATATTGAAATGGATTCCATCTCGCTATATGGTCACGGCTGTCTAGATACATGAGGGTTTATCTACAAGCCAGCAGTCTCTTAAGGTCATGAACAAGCCTATTGTCTCAATCACAAGCAGTAAGTAAATGTTACAAGATGTATGATCATTAAATATACAATAATAAGGCGTCCCAAATATTACATATTCAGCTGATCATGAAGCTAGTCGTTACAAAATGTGAGGACTAGCAAGAGTTTAGTCATACATGATCAACCCTAGGATCTGTCAATCATGTTACAGCCCGTAGGCAGACAGTAAATAAAAGTACAATCGAGCTAAACAGGTGCTCGTCGGCTAAACGCTCAAAAGAATATTTTTACAATAAAGTGGGAGATCAAAAATAAACCCACTCGTTGCCCGGGTTACGTCTGGTGTTCACCATCGGGCTGGAAAAGCGGTGGATCCTCTGGAGCTGCTCCGAAATCTGGCCATACAAAACCAGCTGGGTCAGATCCCAGAAAGAGCAAGTACCACAAAGGAAGCTTCACTTAGGAACTAAAACCAGCAATCAGCACAAGAGTATAAATAAAAGTAAAAACTGGAATAAAGTAAGCACTGGAATTAAAGAAAAATACATCAGGATGATATACGATGAGATAACCATGGGACTATTCAGATAACCAGGTTACAACCCGTAAACCAAACAAGGACCGGGGTTGTAACCCTTCGTCTGAACGGAGCTTGGAATTCTCACCATTTATCAGTAAAATGAATACAGGCATTCAAGTCATGTAGTAATCTGGAACAGGATCAAGACAAGACTAGACTGGTTAGACTCCATCCAATCATTTCACGGCCAAGCAAGAATTACGGCTTAATACTTTAACTAACTAGGGTTATCACAGGCCTAATTACTAGCAAGATGCAGTGAGATTATTCCACAGCCACAAGCCCTGCAGACCATCCAGGTTCCCCGGGTTAAAAGATTAGAGTTGAATTCAGGTGGGTACATCGTCCAGGAAATGAATGTACCCTTAGGTAGCTTCAAGGGTGCAACACATGACAGTGTGCTGGAAATGTGCCCTACTCGACGGCAGGCTACAGATCCCAAGGCGTGCCCAGGTAACGGGATTGCCTGTAGCTGGAAAATCTCTTCATGACTAATATGTTATTCTAGTTGTTAACCTTAGTCCATTTCAATAGGTACTCCTGACCGTGGTACTCAGGAGTCCCTCCCTAGACATGATGCAAGACAGGACTGGTTTATTTGTACAAGCACAATCGCCCACGGTATCCATGTAATTTATGCAGGTCATGTCATGTCAGGTAGCCATCGCAACAGCTTTCCAAGATATATCATGTCAGGTTATCATGTCAAGTGTACTTGTCAGGAGTGCGCCACGGCGGGCCACTATCATGTCAGGCTCAGTTATTAATTCCAAACATATTACATAAATTCATGATTTTCAAGTTCAGGACAAAAGACGTAAGGATATAAAATGGGCGTAAAATACCTAATAAAGGAGTTACAAAACACGGGCAAATAATAATAAATAATGGTACACAGGACCATAAAAGTTATGCGGCTGAGAGTCTCATGCGGCCAGGAAGGAGGGGACGCATGCGGCTCAAATAGGAGAGCTCATGCGGCCAGGGTTACTAGATCCCATGTGGCCAGGGCAGGAGAGGGGGCGCATGTGGCTGGAAGTGCAAGGGCGCATGCGGTCCTCAGGAAAGAGAACCCATGCGGCTGGCGGGATGGGTTCATGCGGCTCGCAGAGCAAGGATCCATGCGGCTTGATGAGGAGGACGCACATGCGGCTGGGTTCAGTGGTTGCTTATGCGGTCGGGGTGAGCGAGTCATGCGGCCAGCGGAAGAGAGTCCATGCGGTTGGATAGGATCAGGCTCATGCGGCTGAGGAAATGAAGGATCCATATGCGGTCGGGATTGATCAGGGTCATGCGGCCCGGACTAAAAAGTCTATGCGGTTCGAATAAGAGAGAGCATCTGCGGTCGATGGGGAATGAGCCCATGCGGCCAGGAAGTGAGATCCAGCCTATGCGGCTGAGAGTCTCATGCGGCTCAGTCACTGGCCGCATGAATTGTCATGCGGTTAAGTCAAGTCTAAGCACAGTTCATCTTCTCCAAATTTCTGAGAGGAAGAACACCATGAGAGCCAAGTTCTCAAGCTCCACAACTCCATCATCCGGAGCCCAAATCCGAACTTCCTTAGGTCAAAATGAGGTAGAACGAAATTTTCTACAACATGGGACCATCAAAACTCAAAAATAACAAGATTTAGTAGATCAAAACCCAAGAAATCCGAAAATAATGCAAACTTAGATCTACAAGAATCTAGCCATGGAAAGTAAAAATGCCAAGTTCTAAAGTGCTTTAGAATGTAGTAAGGAAGAGAATGAAGTAATAAAATTTGAGTTCCTCCATGAAGCAAGTTGCACTTGCCTAGACCTCTCTCTTCTCTCTCTGGTTGGTAGGGAAGTAAATAAGGAAGATGAAGATGAGATTAATGAAGAGAGAGAAAAGAATGGGCTAATAAATACAAATGGAGGTGGTAGGTAGGGGGTTCAACCAAGGGTTCATCATGAACCCAAGCAAAACCAAGCCAGGCCGAACCAACCAACCCGAACCAGGAATAGACCAAGCCAAGAAGGAAATGCCAAGGCAGGAAATCATGCAATAAAATACGTACACGTATTCCAAGAATACGTGATACGAACCACAGGCATTACAACTCGACCCACCTTAAAAGAATTCCGTCCTCGGAATTTAATCAAGAGGCTAGAGGAGCAATGACGAGCTACATTAATCACATGCAAGATATAACTAGGCAAACAATCACTCATTCAAGCAAGGAATCGAAGGTATGAGGCATAAGAAAGACATTATACCTCACGAGTCAAACAAGTCGGGATATCGCGATCGGATATCATCCTCACGCTCCCACGTTGACTCCCCCAAAGAGTGATGACCCCAAGCAACTCGGACTAACTTGATAGTCTTGTTCTTGAGGATCTTCTCTCTCCGGTCCAATATAGACACGGGCCTCTCCTCATACGAAAGGTTGGTACCAACAACCAATTCCGAATGATCCAGGATGTGGCTCGGGTCTGGGATATACCGTCGTAATTGGGATACATGGAACACGTCATGCACCTCGCTTAGCGACGGCGGAAGAGCGAGACGATAGGATACATCTCCTACTCGCTCCAGAATGTCAAACGGTCCTATATACCTAGGACTAAGCTTTCCCCGGGCGCCGAAACGAATGACACCACGGTTCGGCGAAATCCTCAGGAATACATGATCGCCGACCGAAAACTCGAGAGGACGCCGATGAGAATCGGTCCAATGGCGCTGGCGATCTTGGGCAACTCTAAGATGATCTCGGACTCTCCGGACCATCTCAACTGTCTGGGCAATCATCTCTGGACCGAGCATCTGCCTCTCTCCAACATCATCCCAGGCTAACGGGGATCTGCACTTCCTTCCATACAGTGCCTCGAACGGTGCCATCTGGATACTGGCCTGGAAACTGTTATTGTATGAGAACTCCACTAGGTGCAAGTGATCTTCCCATGAACCACCGAAGTCAAGTGTACAGGATCGTAACATGTCTTCAAGAGTCTGGATCGTGCGTTCCGACTGGCCATCTGTCTGCGGGTGATAAGCTGAGCTGAACTGGAGACGAGTCCCCAAACTCTCTTGCAAGCTACGCCAAAAGTGCGACGTAAATCTTGAATCTCGGTCCGAGGTGATACTGACTGGCACCCCATGCAATCTGATAATCTGCCTGAGGTACATCTCCGCTAGCTGAGCCGTCGACTGACCAACTCTGAATGGAAGAAAGTGAGCCACCTTCGTGAGCCGATCAACTATAACCCAGATAGCATCTCTACCAGCTGGGGATCTAGGCAATTCGGTCACGAAATCCATGGTCACATGCTCCCACTTCCATTCTGGAATCGGCAAGGGCTGAAGAAGTCCAGCCGGTCTCTGATGTTCAGCTTTAACTTGTTGGCAAACCAAACACCGAGAGACAAACCGAGCTATCTTTCGCTTCATGCCATTCCACCAGAAGTGCTGACGGATATCTCGGTACATCTTCGTACTGCCAGGATGGATGGAATACTGAGAACTGTGCGCCTCTGCCATGATCTCCTGCCTGATATCTCCACTGGGTACACAAAGACGCCTTCCATGTCGAAGTGTACCGTCCTCATGAATGCATAACTCTGGCCTTCGTCCTGCCTCACACTCTGCTCTGAGTCGCTGAAGCTTGGAATCTGCTGACTGCGCCATCCGGATCCTCTCGACTATTGTGGACTGAACTTGCATGCTGGCCATCAATGCTACACTAGAAGGGAGAACAACTTCTATACCCATCTTCTGAAGATCTTCTAACAGCTCTGGTTGTGCTGTTAGAAAATAAACTCCTGCTCTCCTGCTCAATGCATCTGCAACAACATTGGCCTTCCCAGGATGATACTGCAGGTTGACATCATAATCCACGAGAAGCTCCAGCCACCTTCTCTGACGCATGTTAAGATCCTTCTGAGTGAAAACATACTTCAGGCTCTTGTGGTCGGTGAAAATCTCCACCCTATCTCCATACAAATAGTACCTCCACAACTTAAGTGCAAACACTACTGCTGCCAGCTCCAAGTCATGGGTTGGGTAATTCCTCTCATGGTCACGAAGTTGTCGTGACGCATAAGCTATTACCTTCCCATGCTGCATCAGAACACATCCTAAGCCTCTGCCTGAAGCATCACAATATACTGAGAATCCTCCGGTTCCATCTGGAAGCGTGAGAATAGGAGCTGTTATCAATCCTCGCTTCAACTGCTCAAAAGAACTCTGACACTCTGCCGTCCAAGCAAACTGTACATCCTTGCGAGTCAACTGGGTCAATGGCGCTGATATCCGAGCAAAGTCTGAAATAAATCGCCGGTAATAGCCGGCCAATCCAAGAAAACTGCGAACTTCTGCAACTGTGCTGGGCACCGGCCATGACTCAATAGCCACAATCTTCTGGGGATCTACTTCTACTCCTCCTCGAGTGATGATATGACCTAAGTACGAAATGCGATCGAGCCAGAACTCGCATTTACTGAACTTGGCATATAACTGGTGCTCTCTGAGGATCTGAAGAACAACTCTGAGATGTTGCTCATGCTCCGCCTCACTCTTGCTGTAGACCAGGATGTCATCCAAGAACACAATCACAAACTGATCCAAGTAAGGCATGAAGATGCGATTCATGAGGTTCATGAATACTGCCGGCGCATTGGTTGCTCCAAAAGGCATAACGAGGAACTCCCAATGCCCATATCTCGATCTAAAAGCTGTCTTCGGGATGTCCTGCTCTCTGACTCTGATCTGATGATAACCTGAGCGCAAATCAATCTTCGAGAATACTGAAGCCCCCTTGAGTTGATCAAACAAGTCATCTATCCTCGGAAGAGGGTATCTGTTCTTGATTGTCACTGAGTTCAAGGTACGATAATCAACACATAACCTGGACGTACCATCCTTCTTTTTCACAAGAAGCATCGGGGCTCCCCAAGGCGATCCACTAGCACGAATGAATCCCTTGGCTCGAAGTTCTTCAATCATCTTGTACAATATTTCCAACTCTGACGGCGCCATCCTATAGACTCTCTCTGACACTGGGGCTGTTCCGGGAATCAAGTCTATAGTGAACTCGATCTCCCGCTCCGGAGGCATACCTGGAAGTTCTTCTAGAAAAACATCTGGGAACTCATCCACTACCCTAGGCAACTGTACTGCTGCTACTGCCATCCGCAATATCGGGGGAGAGGGCTCAACCTCGCCTCGAGAGAAGGAAAACTCTGGCTCGCCTGGAATGCTAAAAACAACCCTGCCAATGTGGCAGTCTATTCTAGCATACTGGTTCCTCAACCAATCCATCCCTAAGACCACATCATAATCGGCCATCGGGAACTCTATCAATCTAGCGGGGAATTCTCTACCGCTAACTACGATCCGACACGAGGAAAACACTCTATCTACTCCCACAAGTCCGTTACCAGTAAGTATATTGAGCCTTACTGATAATGACTCGGGCTCCAATCCTACCCGTGTCGCGAATCGTGCAGACATAAAAGAATGCGATGCACCAGAATCAAATAAAGCTGAAGCTGGAAAGGAATTGACGAGAATAGTACCTGCCACTACCTCACCTGGTGCCAACTCTTCCTCCACGGTCATCACCATAGCCTGACCGTGCCCTCGGGGTGCTGGTCCCCTCTGCTGAAATCCTTGCTGCCTACTCTGACTCTGAGCTTGGGCTTGTGCATAATGTTGGGGGTTCTGCTGCTGGAACACTTGGGTCTGAGGCGGCAAGGGCCTCGACAATGGATACTGCTGCTGCTGCTGGACTGGTGCTGGTCCCCTCACCGAAGAGCTAGAAAGGTTGGACGATGATGAACCACCCCTATTCGGGCAGGATCCAACCCTATGGTCTGGTGCTCCACAAGCCAGACACAATCCCTGCGCCCTGCGACATTCTGCCACTACATGGCCTGGCTTCCCACAATGAGAACATCCCACTGCGGAAGACTGCTTCTGCTTCTGCTGCTGCTGAGGGTACGTCGGGGTTGAATATTGAACCGACGTCACTGAGGCCGCTCGCCTCGGAGTTCCAATAGTCAAAGCCCTGGCTGCCGGGGCTGGGGCTGAAGACTGATTCATCTGGCCGTGAGATCTCTTCCGACCTCCGACCCTATCCATAATCCTCTGGGAGGTATACTCATGCCTCCGGGCTGCTCTCAAGACTGCATCAAAAGTCTGATGCTCAAACTGCTCGACTGCCAACAAGATCTCCAGGTGAAGCCCTTGCTGAAATCGCTGGGCTCTATCATACTCGGTTGCCACCAAGGTGGGAGCAAACCGACTGAGTCTCGAAAACTCGGCCGCATATCCATCGACCGTCCTGCCTCCTTGCTTCAGATTGGTAAACCTTGTCTGTAGATTATACCGAGCCACGGCATCGAAATACTTGGTCTGGAATCTCTCTCTGAACACTGCCCATGGAATGGGTGCTGCTAATCCAACGGCCTGAGCTGCCCACCAGCTACGGGCAAGATCTAATAACTGCAGGCGTACCACGGCTACCTTCTCATTCTCTGGGGTCCTGGCTGCTTCTAGAATCACCTCTGTGTCCTGAAGCCAAGCATCTGCCGCGATAGCATCTTCACTACCGTCGAAGAATGGAGGGTTCAAGCGCTTGAAGCTGTTGGCCGCGCTGTTACCCTGATGACCTCCTCTGGTCAAAGCATCCGTCACAGCCTGTTGCAAGGCATCTCCACGACGATCTTGAGAAGCTATCAAGGTCCTGACGAGTCCTACTAATGTGCCATCATCAGGTTTGGTAGGCTGAACTGGCTGAACTGGGGGCTCTTCTCCAATAGGCTCGACTCTGGAGGCTACTCCGGAGTGCTGGACTTGATCTCCAGGTTGCTGCTGGTCCGCGGGAGGTGCTCTGTCTTGCTGATCGGTAGGACCACGAACAATGCCGCTGAAGAAGACGACATAGGGAACAATAAGGAAGGACCAGGACAGATCAACGATACAAGCACATGATCAGGACAAGAATCCAGGGATTCAGAAGATACGAGCAGAGATCAAGGACGGATATTGATTGAGACATCTATTCGGTAAACCCTCACATATCTTGATTTACAAGACCTGCATGGGCCACCACTTAAACCATGTCACGCCCCAGAACCAGAATACTGGAGAGCGAGGGCAGACATAGCCAGCTACGTATATTGAAATGGATTCCATCTCGCTATACGGTCACGGCTGTCTAGATACATGAGGGTTTATCTACAAGCCAGCAGTCTCTTAAGGTCATGAACAAGCCTATTGTCTCAATCACAAGCAGTAAGTAAATGTTACAAGATGTATGATCGTTAAATATACAATAATAAGGCGTCCCAAATATTACATATTCAGCTGATCATGAAGCTAGTCGTTACAAAATGTGAGGACTAGCAAGAGTTTAGTCATACATGATCAACCCTAGGATCTGTCAATCATGTTACAGCCCGTAGGCAGACAGTAAATAAAAGTACAATCGAGCTAAACAGGTGCTCGTCGGCTAAATGCCTCAAAAGAATATTTTTACAATAAAGTGGGAGATCAAAAATAAACCCACTCGTTGCCCGGGTTACGTCTGGTGTTCACCATCGGGCTGGAAAAGCGGTGGATCCTCTGGAGCTGCTCCGAAATCTGGCCATACAAAACCAGCTGGGTCAGATCCCAGAAAGAGCAAGTGCCACAAAGGAAGCTTCACTTAGGAACTAAAACCAGCAATCAGCACAAGAGTATAAATAAAAGTAAAAACTGGAATAAAGTAAGCACTGGAATTAAAGAAAAATACATCAGGATGATATACGATGAGATAACCATGGGACTATTCAGATAACCAGGTTACAACCCGTAAACCAAACAAGGACCGGGATTGTAACCCTTCGTCTGAACGGAGCTTGGAATTCTCACCATTTATCAGTAAAATGAATACAGGCATTCAAGTCATGTAGTAATCTGGAACAGGATCAAGACAAGACTAGACTGGTTAGACTCCATCCAATCATTTCACGGCCAAGCAAGAATTACGGCTTAATACTTTAACTAACTAGGGTTATAACAGGCCTAATTACTAGCAAGATGCAGTGAGATTATTCCACAGCCACAAGCCCTGCAGACCATCCAGGTTCCCCGGGTTAAAGATTAGAGTTGAATTCAGGTGGGTACATCGTCCAGGAAACGAATGTACCCTTAGGTAGCTTGAAGGGTGCAACACATGACAGTGTGCTGGAAATGTGCCCTACTCGACGGCAGGCTACAGATCCCAAGGCGTGCCCAGGTAACGGGATTGCCTGTAGCTGGAAAATCTCTTCATGACTAATATGTTAATCTAGTTGTTAACCTTAGTCCATTTCAATAGGTACTCCTTACCGTGGTACTCAGGAGTCCCTCCCTAGACATGATGTAAGACAGGACTGGTTTATTTGTACAAGCACAATCGCCTATGGTATCCATGTAATTTATGTAGGTCATGTCATGTCAGGTAGCCATCGCAACAGCTTTCCAAGATATATCATGTCAGGTTATCATGTCAAGTGTACTTGTCAGGAGTGCGCCACGGCGGGCCACTATCATGTCAGGCTCAGTTATTAATTCTAAACATATTACATAAATTCATGATTTTCAAGTTCAGGACAAAAGACGTAAGGATATAAAATGGGCGTAAAATACCTAATAAAGGAGTTACAAAACACGGGCAAATAATGATAAATAATGGTACACAGGACCATAAAAGTTATGCGGCTGAGAGTCTCATGCGGCCAGGAAGGAGGGGGCGCATGCGGCTCAAATAGGAGAGCTCATGCGGCCAGGGTTACTAGATCCCATGCGGCCAGGGCAGGGAGGGGGCGCATGTGGCTGGAAGTGCAAGGGCGCATGCGGTCCTCAGGAAAGAGAACCCATGCGGCTGGCGGGATGGGTTCATGCGGCTCGCAGAGCAAGGATCCATGCGGCTTGATGAGGAGGACGCACATGCGGCTGGGTTCAGTGGTTGCTTATGCGGTCGGGGTGAGCGAGTCATGCGGCCAGCGGAAGAGAGTCCATGCGGTTGGATAGGATCAGGCTCATGCGACTGAGGAAATGAAGGATCCATATGCGGTCGGGATTGATCAGGGTCATGCGGCCCGGACTAAAAAGTCTATGCGGTTCGAATAAGAGAGAGCATATGCGGTCGATGGGGAATGAGCCCATGCGGCCAGGAAGTGAGATCCAGCCTATGCGGCTGAGAGTCTCATGCGGCTCAGTCACTGGCCGCATGAATTATCATGCGGTCAAGTCAAGTCTAAGCACAGTTCATCTTCTCCAAATTTCTGAGAGGAAGAACACCATGAGAGCCATGTTCTCAAGCTCCACAACTCCATCATCCGGAGCCCAAATCCGAACTTCCTTAGGTCAAAATGAGGTAGAACGAAATTCTCTACAACATGGGACCATCAAAACTCAAAAATAACAAGATTTAGTAGATCAAAACTCAAGAAATCCGAAAATAATGCAAACTTAGATCTACAAGAATCTAGCCATGGAAAGTAAAAATGCCAAGTTCTAAAGTGCTTTAGAATGTAGTAAGGAAGAGAATGAAGTAATAAAATTTGAGTTCCTCCATGAAGCAAGTTGCACTTGCCTAGACCTCTCTCTTCTCTCTCTGGTTGGTAGGGAAGTAAATGAGGAAGATGAAGATGAGATTAATGAAGAGAGAGAAAAGAATGGGCTAATAAATACAAATGGAGGTGGTAGGTAGGGGGTTCAACCAAGGGTTCATCATGAACCCAAGCAAAACCAAGCCAGGCCGAACCAACCAACCCAAACCAGGAATAGACCAAGCCAAGAAGGAAATGCCAAGCCAGGAAATCATGCAATAAAATACGTACACGTATTCCAAGAATACGTGATACGAACCACAGGCATTACAACCATTACAGTAGCATCATTTTCTGCTCATGTATTATTAGAATTTGGCGCTACACATTCCTTTCTATCTATTAGTTTCGTAGCCATGCATAGAGTAGCAACCCAATCATTGCCTAAGAACGTCAGGATTCTTACTGGAGGTGGTATAGTGCCTATCAGTAACACTTGTAGAGGATGCTCTGTAGTTGTATAGGGCAGAGTTATGAGGGCACGATTTTTGGTGTTTGATATGCCAAACTTCGATGTCATCCTTGGGATGGACTGGTTAAGCCAGTATCATGCTATGCTAGACTGTCGACATGGATATGTTATCTTTAGACCCCCAGGACACCCAGCGTTCGAGTTCTGCAGAGAAGCCAATGGAGGAGGTGGCCAGCCAGTTGATGGGACGCAGTTGGCGATAGAGGGCATTTCTAATCCTCCAATCGTAGATGAGTTCCAGGATATTTTTCTCGAGGAGCTGCCAGGTATGCCACCTGACAGGGAGATAGAGTTCACCATAGATCTGATTTCGGGATCGAAGATGGTCTCTTTCAGCGTGTACCAGCTAGCACCGAAGGGGTTGGATGAGCTGAAGATTCAGGTCGATGACTTGCTGGACAAGGGACTTATTTGATCTAGTGCTTCGCCTTGGGGAGCACCAGTTCTGTTCGTGCGAAAGAAGGACGGGACGCTACGCTTGTACATCGACTACAGAGAGTTGAATGCGACGAGAGTGAAAAACAAATATCCTCTACCGTGCATTGATGATTTGTTTGACCAGTTGAGTGGAGCGTGGGTTTTCTCAAAGATTGATCTTCGGTCCGGCTACCATCAGATCAAGGTTCGAAAGGACATTCCCAAGACAGACTTTCGGTCAAGATACGGGCACTATGAGTTTCTAATGATGCTGTTTGGTTTAACCATTGCGCCCACAGTGTTCATGAACCTGATGACGAGGTGTTTCATCAATTTGGACAAGTTTGTAGTGGTTTTCATAGATGATATCTTGGTATATTCAAAGAGCCACGAGGAGCATCTCAGGATCATGCTGGAGACACTACGCCAGGAGAAGCTGTATGCCAAGCTTAGCAAGTGTGAGGTTTTTTTGGACATGATATCTATCTCGGTCATGTCATCACTAGCGATGGGCTGTCAGTTGACCCAGAGAAGATTGCCGCCATCGAGACGTGGCCTACACCGACGTCAGTATCGGAGGTTAGGAGTTTTCTCGAACTTGGTGGTTATTATCGGAGGTTCATAGAGAACTTCTCCAGGATTGCTAGCCCTATGACGCAATTGATACGTAAGGACCAGGAGTTTGTTTGGACAGAGGAGTGTCAGTCGACATTCGAGGAGCTAAAGAAGCAACTAACTACGACACCGATCTTGACTCATCCCGTGGGATCTGAAGGATTCGTGGTTTATAGTGATGCGTCGAGGAGCGGAATGAGATGTGTATTGATGCAGCATGGCAATGTGGTAGCGTATGCATCGAAGCAGTTGAGGACACTTGAGAAGAATTACTTGATGCACGACCTAGAGCTAGCTGCGGTGATTTTTGAACTAAAGCTATAGAGGCATTATCTATATGGAAAGCGGGTAGAGATTTTCACTGATCACAAGACCTTGAAGTACATCTTCACCCAGAAGGAACTGTATATGAGGCAAAGGAGTTGGCTGGAGCTGATGAAGGACTGTGATATTGAGCTACAATATCACCCTGGGAAGGCGATTGTTGTCGCGGATGCTTTGCGTAAGAAGCCTATGGCCTACTTTTTGACGACTCAGCATTATTTATTGGAGGATCTTCAGGAGCTAGGAATTGAGGTTATACTGCCTGGTATAGATGGGCAGTTAGCTAACCTTGTGGTGCAGTCCTCGTTGGTAGAAAGGATCAAGGCAGCTCTACCGACGGATGCTAGATTTCAGAGGCTCAGAGAGAGCACTACAAAAATTTGTCAGATTAACGACGTTCCAAATGTC
>JANAVB010040969.1:0-17214 GCA_029216955.1 Iris pallida | reverse complement strand
GATGTCACTCCCCGTTCCCAGAATGCGTATTCTTATACATACAACTCATGTATATTTATTTAATATTTATCATGTATTATCCTGTATTTAAATTCCTTTAATTTCATGTTAATTAATTAATCTGCTCTTTAAATTTTTATGTTAATTTATTTCCTGCAATTATATTTCTGCACTTTATTTCCTGCATTTTATTTTCTTGCTTTTACCTCCTTGCCTTGCTTGCGGGTTGGCCTTGGATGAACCCCCAACCCGACCCATTGGACCCGGCCCATTAACTCCCACCTACCACCCCCCTTCATTTAAAGCCACCCTCTCTTTCTCTCTCTTCATAAACTCCTTCACCATTACTCCTTTTCTTCTTCTTCATTACTCCTTCCACCTACCAAACCATAGGCAAGTACAACTTGCTCTCCATGAGAACCCACGTTTTTGTGGTTCATTTATCCTCCTCTCATGATCCTAAGAGAGTTTAGAACTTGGCATTTTTATTTTGAAGTCTTAATTTTTGTAGATCTAAAAATTAGTTATTTTTGGATTTGGTGGTTTTGATCTATCAAACTTCTTTGTTTGCAAGTTTGATGGTTCCATGTTGAAGAGAGTTTTGTTCTACCCAATCTTGACCTTTGGAAAGTTAGATTTGGACTTATTTTGACCAAGTTATGGACTTTTGAAGCTTTGGGTTCAATCTATGGAGTTCTTGCTGTTTGGAGAAGACAGTGAGCAGTGTACGCTAGCTTTTTAGCTGCGTCACTGAGCTGTGCGCGCTCTTTAGCGCAGCGCAGTATGGAGTCCATATGCTACCTTTTTAGGAAGCGTGTGTCTTGCATACGCTACCTTTTGGAAGCGTGTGTCGTATGGAGTTCATACGCTGCCTTTTGGGAGCGTATGACTTGCATACGCTGACTTGGATGGTCAGGAGTCGTATGGAGTTCATACGCTGCCTTTTGGGAGCGTATGACTTGCATACGCTGACTTGGATGGTCAGGAGTCGTATGGAGCTCATACGCTGCCTTTGGGAGCGTATGACTTGCATACGCTGACTTGGATGGTCAGGAGTCGTATGGAGTTCATACGCTGTCGTAACTGAGCGTAGGCTTACTTGAGCATAGCCTGACCTGAGCGTATGACTTTTGCACTGAGCGTGTGGCCTTTGGCTGACTTGGTCTTACGTCAGCGTGTCACTTTCGTTTTATTTTCCTTAAGCTTGGCTCTTCTATAGCCCTGTATATTGATATTTTATTAGATATTTTACGCCCATTTTATATCCTTACACCTTTTGGCATGAACTCGATAAAATTATGATATGTTAATGTTGTTAATATCGACTGTTATGTGGAATGCGCCTTGTGTCCCGATTGATTTTTGGATACCTAGTAAGACTGGAACTTGACCTTGAGAGTTATAGACTCGACCCTATTTAATGCTAATTGACTTTTATGCCTTGTCACCATTAATGACGATGGTTATCTTGACTAAATTGATCATGCATTCCTAGTTGGAACTAAGAGACTGGCTAGTCGTCTTATTGAATTAATGAATGAGACACGTTCATATTACCTATGAACTATTGCAATCGACTGGCTGATCCCGAACATTGACATACATGCACATGCAGGCTTCAATCTATTTATTTATTTATTTATTTATTTTCTACAAAAGAGGCATGTGTACTTTATGGTCAAGGCATGATTACCGTGGTTAGATTTGATTGTTGTATTACGCTATGTAAGACCTGCAACCTAATCGCACTGGTATCGTTGTAGGGTTGCGCATACCGTACCCTGTACGAAAGTACTCATTTGAATGACCATGATCCACGGCATAGGATTTCACTCAACGTAGAGACTATTAAGTTAAATAAAATAATGATGGCATGGAGAGAATGGATTCCCGAGTTCTTACATGGCAGCCCCCTTGGGACGAGTAGTACCCGACGGGCCGGCTGGTTCCCACATATACTGTAAACCTGCCACACGGGCAGGGAACAATATATGCTTCTATTATTATTATATATTGTGTAATGACGGGCGTCCTGCTAGGACTCGTCTAATCCATGCATGGCGCAATGGTTGACTGGATAGACTAGCCTTGCTCGCACATAGTAAGAACTGAGGAATCCCTATTGCATAAAATTCTAGGATAACTTGGGACTCACAGTAGCAAGCCGTAGAAGTTGAATGGCCGTTCAAAATGATTTGTTTGTGTACTGTACTACTCTGTTACCTAACTGGGATGATCAGAATGTCAGGACATGACGGGCCAACTTCTGTCCTTCTTTGGTTGGGAGGTTGGTTCGAAGTGTCGTGATGTGATGTGAATCCCAGTAGCCAGCAGAGATTTATTTCCTATGTTTCTCATTACTGGTTTTAGTTCTCATGTCGTGCTTTCTTGTGGTACTTGCTATTAGAGGTCTAACCTCTCTGGTTTTGCATGGCCAGATTTAGAGCCGGTTCCCGAGGACTCAGCTTACTTCTACCTCCAAGATGGTCAACACTAGAGGGATGATCGCAGGAGGACTCGAGTGGGTTTCTTACTTCACCGCTCGTTTTGTTATTTACCTTATACTTTGCCGTTTGGCACCGACATGTTAGTCGGATCTTCTTGTACTTACTTTTACATAATTGTAATTAAGTCAGACTGCAGCTGATAACAATTGTGTATACTTTTGCTACATCAATCTGGCTATGTTTTGTAAAGCCAGATATCAAGAACATTTTGACAGAGCGTTTGGGACGCCTTACTGCTTTATCTTACATGTTCTCTATTACTGTTTTTCTTGCTTGGATGATTGAGACAATAGATGTGAAGTGACCATAGTGAGACTTTCATGTAGTATTCACCCCCTCGTCTTTTAGACAGCATTGATCATATTATACGGTATTCATCTACCCGTAATACGTAGCTGGCTGAGTCATTCCCCCGCTCTTCAGTATTCTGGTTCTGGGGCGTGACAAGGTTTTAGTGGTGGCCCATGCAGGTCTGATTTCAGACTTGTAGGGTGTTTTGACTTATAGGATGTCTCAATCACACATGTTCCTCCTTGATCTCATGATTCGTTGTCCTCAATTCTGGCTTGACATTCCAGTATCCCTTGACTTCATTGATCTTTCCCGTCCGGTCGTTTGATTGTTCTCTTGTCCCTTTTTTAGGGGCACCTCGTCCGTATCTGTCAGGATTGGGCAACAACAACAAGGGCAGCATGGACAAACTGACCAGGCTGATCAGCAACAAGGGTCAGAACCACTTCATGAGGCTATTCAAGAAGAGGTGATAGTAGAACCAGCAGTTGAACCGCAGTATCCGGAGGTTCCAACACCACCAATAGTTCCACCTACCCCTATGGAATTGGACACACCAGCCCTTCTGGAGATTATGAGAGGGATGATGGCTACTCAGCAACACCAGATGTTAGCTCAGCAGCGCATGCACGCTCAGTTACAAGAGCAGAATGTACTACTCAACCAAGGATTACAGACGGCATTAGAAAGAGGGGCGAGGCCAGATTCAGGTGCATCAGCCAGGTTTTGCAAGTATAACCCCCGCCGTTTCGAGGGCACGGAGGATGCCATCTCAGCAGATGCATGGCTTAAGGATATCGAGGCTATTCTGACAGCCGCTAAGGTACCGGCAGAAGAACGTGTGGATCTAGTGAGGTTGTTACTTCAGGATCTCGTACGTGATTGGTGGGAAGCAGAGGAAGTAGGCATCAGACGTCCTGTTGCTTGGGACGACTTCACAGCAAGGTTCAAGACAAAGTATTATGGAGTTGTGGCGCAGTTTGAGCTACAACAGAAGTTTATCAACCTCAAGCAGGCCGGAAAGACAGTAGATGCTTATGCAGCGGAGTTCTGCAGATTGAGTAGGTTTGCCCCAGAGATGGTAACAACGGAGCACCAGAGGGCGATGAGGTTCCAGCAAGGGTTTCATCTTGAGCTCTTGCAATTGATAGAGGGGCACATCTACCAGACTTTTGATGAGGTATTGACAGCAACCTGCAGGCATGAGATCACCATTCAGAGGCTTGCGGCAGGGAATGAGGTCAGAAGAGATCCCACAGTCAGATTGAAGGAGGAGGGGGAGCAGCGCCCCGAACAACAGCACCATCCCCTGGCATTTGTATCCACGATGTGGTGATGCGAGGGCCAACACCACCACCAAGGCAACAGCAACAGCAACAGAGGAAGAACCAGCAACCCCCTGCGGGCTGCACTTATTGTGGAAAGATGGGGCACACTAGAGATGTGTGTCGGACATTGAACGGGCAGTGTTTGATATGTGGAAATCCAGATCATCGGGTTACCACATGTCCCATGAATTCGAGGTCAGGAGGACCAGTGCAGCAGTTTCCTGCTCTGCCAGCACCAGGGGCAGGACAATATCGAGGACCAGCGGTAGCAGTGAGACCGTTGGCACAGCGCCCGTTAATGTCCAAGGCTCAGATGTTTTGGCAACAGGGACCGCCGATGCAACACCAGCATGGACCACCCCAGCATCATCAAGGAAGGGGCCAGCAGCAGCATCAAGCTAGGCCGCAGCATGGGAACCAGCAAGGAGGTCGAGGGCAGGCATTCACTCTGTCCTTGGAAGAGACATTAGCATCGGGAGATGTTGTGGCAGGTAACATTCTCGTCGCCTCATATCCTGCAGTAGCATTGTTTGATTCGGGAGCATCCCACTCATTTATATCTGCACAATTTGCGACACGGCTAGGAATGGAGTTCGAGGCATTGCCAGGGAGGTTGAATATACTCACTGGTAATGGGTTCGTAGGAGTTAGTAGAGTTATTTTAGCGTGTAGCATTGTAGTTTGCGGGCATTCCTTACCCACCCGGTTGATAGAATTTTCTGTTGGAAATTTCGATGTTATCTTAGGCATAGACTGGCTGAAAGACAGTCATGCGATAATAGATTGTCGTAGTGGGAGTATATCTTTTGATATTCCAGGCACGAAGGGATTCACCTTAGTCAGATCAGAGACAACTCAGCAAAAGCAGGGAGTAATAACGACAATGGAAGAAGTTCAAGTTCCGAAGGTAGTTGAAGAATTTCTAGACGTATTTTCTGAAGAACTTCCCGGTCTGCCACCGGTTAGAGATATTGAGTTCAGTATAGAATTGGCACCTGGGACTAAACCGATATCAGATCGGGTATACAGAATGGCGGATTCGGAGCAGGCCAAGGTATATCAGCATATAGAGGAATTGAAGGAGAAGAAGTTTATCCAAGCTAGCATATCGCCATGGGCAGCACCAGTGGTACTTGTGGGGAAGAAGGATGGATCATCCAGATTGTGTATCGACTACAGGAAGCTTAACGCGGCAACAGTAAAGAACAAGTACCCACTACCAAGGATCAACGACTTATTTGATCAGTTGAGCAGGGCCAGAGTTTTCTCCAAGATAGATCTTCGTTCAGGGTACCATCAAGTGAGGGTTCGGAAGGAAGATATTCCCAAGACAGCATTCAGGTCAAAGTTTGGGCATTATGAATTCTTGGTAATGCCGTTTGGTTTGACCAATGCTCCAGCAATATTCATGGATTTGATGAACCGCATCTTTATGCCGTATTTAGATCAGTTTGTCGTGGTATTTCTCGACGACATTCTTGTATACTCTGCTAGTGAAGAGGAGCATGAAGACCACCTCAGGAAAGTGTTACAGGTTTTGAGGGAGAACCAGTTATATGCCAAGCTCAGCAAGTGTGAGTTCTGGACGGATCACATTTCATTTTTGGGTCATATCGTATCAGGAGCTGGAGTAGCAGTGGATCCCAAGAAGGTAGAAGCAGTGGAGAGTTGGCCAGTACCCAAGACCGTAGATGATGTACGGAGTTTCTTGGGATTGACAGGATATTACAGAAGGTTTATGTCAGATTTTGCAAGACTTTCAGCACCCATGACCCGCTTGACACGGAAGGATGTGCCATTCGTTTGGTCGGCAGAATGTCAGGCATCATTTGAGAATTTAAAGCAAAAGTTGATATCAGCGCCCATTCTTACATTGCCAGTTGGACCCAGAGGTTTTACAGTATATTGTGATGCGTCAGGTAAAGGACTTGGGTGCGTCCTCATGCAGCACGGGAAGGTGATAGCATATGCATCTAGACAGCTTCGGGACCACGAGAAGAATTACCCAACTCATGATTTGGAGTTGGCGGCAGTAGTATTCGCTTTGAAGCTATGGAGGCATTACTTATATGGTGATCGAGTGGACATGTACACAGACCATAAAAGTCTGAAGTACATCTTTACCCAGAAGGAACTGAACATGAGGCAGAGAAGATGGTTAGAGTTGATCAAGGATTATGACGTGGAGCTTCAGTATCATCCAGGCAAGGCTAATGTGGTAGCAGATGCTCTTAGAAGGAGAGGCGGCGCATTTATGTTGACAACACAGAAGCATATTTTAGAAGACCTTCAGGAGATGGGCATAGAAGTTATGCTTCCTAGCGATATAGAAATTCTGACAAGTCTACAAGTCTAATCTGACTTGGTAGATAGGATCAAGGCAGCTCAGGCGCAGGACCCAAGGATTCAGAAGCTTTGGGCAGAATGTGAGTCAGGGCTCAGGAAGGAGATGAGAATTCATGAAGACGGTACACTTAGGTTTGGATCACGTCTATGCGTGCCTAGTGGAGATGTCAAACAGGAAGTTATGACAGAAGCTCACAGTTCCCAGTATTCTATACATCCTGGAGGGACCAAGATGTACCAAGATATCAAGCAGCACTTCTGGTGGAATGGAATGAAGAGAGAGATAGCTAGATTTGTTTCCCGTTGCTTGGTATATCAGCAAGTGAAGGCAGAGCAGCAGAGGCCAGCTGGATTATTGCAACCGCTTCCTATTCCGGAATGGAAGTGGGAGCATATTACCATGGACTTTGTGACCGGTTTACCGAGATCACCAAGTGGTAAAGATGCTATTTGGGTGATAGTGGACCGGCTTACAAAGGTAGCATATTTTCTTCCTTTCAGAGTAGGGCAATCTACAGAAAAGTTGGCAGAGTTGTATATGCAACAGATAGTCAGGTAGCATGGAGTCCCTGTCAGTATTATGTCAGACCGAGATACTCGCTTTACATCACATTTCTGGAAGAGCTTACATCATAGTCTGGGTACCAAGTTAAGGTTTAGCATGGCTTACCACCCACAGACGGACGGGCAATCAGAAAGGACAATTCAGACTTTGGAAGATATGTTGCGAGCTTGCACTCTGGATTTTGGAGGATCTTGGGAAAGCCACCTGCACTTAGTTGAGTTCTCATACAACAACAGTTATCAAGCCAGTATCCAGATGGCGCCATTGAGGCACTATATGGCAAGAAGTGTAGATCGCCACTAGCATGGGACGATATCGGGGAAGGAAGATGCTAGGCCCAGAAATGATTATCCAGACGGTTGAAGTGATTAAGGGAATTAGAGAGCGACTTCGTGTTGCGCAGGATCGGCATCGTCATTGGGCGGACCAGCAATCGTAGGCCGCTAGAGTTTTCTGTTGGAGACCACGTGTTCTTACGGATCTCACCTACCCGTGGAGTCATTAGATTTGGCGTTCGCGGGAAATTAAATCCACGATACGTAGGCCTATTTGTTATTCTTGATAGGATAGGCGATGTTGCTTATCGTTTATCCCTTCCACCTTTGCTACGAGAGGTGCATGACGTGTTTCATGTATCTCAATTGCGAAGGTATGTATCGGACCCCAGCCATATCCTCGATCATTCAGAACTGGTTGTTGGTACCAACCTGTCTTACGAGGAGCAGCCTGTGTCCATCTTGGACCGAAGAGAGAAGATACTCAAGAACCGAACAATTAACCTTGTCCGGGTTGCTTGGGGTCATCACTCTTTGGGAGAGTCAACGTGGGAACGTGAGGATGATATCCGATCACGGTATCCACACCTGTTTGACTCATAAGGTATATCTTTTTCTGTGTACCTTGATTATCTTGATTTCTCATGCTTATCACCTTATGGGTAGAATTGCTTGATAACGTAGATTGTTAAATATAGATATGTTACTTACTATGGACATTGTAAAATGATTGCTTGATTTAAATTGCTTGTACTTAGATTAGTTTAGCCCCGATGTTCTATCTTGCTTGGATTTGAAATTCCGAGGACGGAATTTTTCTAAGGAGGGTAGAGATGTCACTCCCCGTTCCCAGAATGCGTATTCTTATACATATACAACTCATGTATATTTATTTAATATTTATCATGTATTATCCTGTATTTAAATTCCTTTAATTTCATGTTAATTAATTAATCTGCTCTTTAAATTTTTATGTTAATTTATTTCCTGCAATTATATTTCTGCACTTTATTTCCTGCATTTTATTTTCTGCTTTTACCTCCTTGCCTTGCTTGCGGGTTGGCCTTGGATGAACCCCCAACCCGACCCATTGGACCCGGCCCATTAACTCCCACCTACCACCCCCTTCATTTAAAGCCACCCTCTCTTTCTCTCTCTTCATAAACTCCTTCACCATTACTCCTTTTCTTCTTCTTCATTACTCCTTCCACCTACCAAACCATAGGCAAGTACAACTTGCTCTCCATGAGAACCCACGTTTTTGTGGTTCATTTATCCTCCTCTCATGATCCTAAGAGAGTTTAGAACTTGGCATTTTTATTTTGAAGTCTTAATTTTTGTAGATCTAAAAATTAGTTATTTTTGGATTTTGGTGGTTTTGATCTATCAAACTTCTTTGTTTGCAAGTTTTGATGGTTCCATGTTGAAGAGAGTTTTGTTCTACCCAATCTTGACCTTTGGAAAGTTAGATTTGGACTTATTTTGACCAAGTTATGGACTTTTGAAGCTTTGGGTTCAATCTATGGAGTTCTTGCTGTTTGGAGAAGACAGTGAGCAGTGTACGCTAGCTTTTTAGCTGCGTCACTGAGCTGTGCGCGCTCTTTAGCGCAGCGCAGTATGGAGTCCATATGCTACCTTTTTAGGAAGCGTGTGTCTTGCATACGCTACCTTTTGGAAGCGTGTGTCGTATGGAGTTCATACGCTGCCTTTTGGGAGCGTATGACTTGCATACGCTGACTTGGATGGTCAGGAGTCGTATGGAGTTCATACGCTGCCTTTTGGGAGCGTATGACTTGCATACGCTGACTTGGATGGTCAGGAGTCGTATGGAGCTCATACGCTGCCTTTTGGGAGCGTATGACTTGCATACGCTGACTTGGATGGTCAGGAGTCGTATGGAGTTCATACGCTGTCGTAACTGAGCGTAGGCTTACTTGAGCATAGCCTGACCTGAGCGTATGACTTTTGCACTGAGCGTGTGGCCTTTGGCTGACTTGGTCTTACGTCAGCGTGTCACTTTCGTTTTATTTTCCTTAAGCTTGGCTCTTCTATAGCCCTGTATATTGATATTTTATTAGATATTTTACGCCCATTTTATATCCTTACACCTTTTGGCATGAACTCGATAAAATCATGATATGTTAATGTTGTTAATATCGACTGTTATGTGGAATGCGCCTTGTGTCCCGATTGATTTTTGGATACCTAGTAAGACTGGAACTTGACCTTGAGAGTTATAGACTCGACCCTATTTAATGCTAATTGACTTTTATGCCTTGTCACCATTAATGACGATGGTTATCTTGACTAAATTGATCATGCATTCCTAGTTGGAACTAAGAGACTGGCTAGTCGTCTTATTGAATTAAATGAATGAGACACGTTCATATTACCTATGAACTATTGCAATCGACTGGCTGATCCCGAACATTGACATACATGCACATGCAGGCTTCAATCTATTTATTTATTTATTTATTTATTTTCTACAAAAGAGGCATGTGTACTTTATGGTCAAGGCATGATTACCGTGGTTAGATTTGATTGTTGTATTACGCTATGTAAGACCTGCAACCTAATCGCACTGGTATCGTTGTAGGGTTGCGCATACCGTACCCTGTACGAAAGTACTCATTTGAATGACCATGATCCACGGCATAGGATTTCACTCAACGTAGAGACTATTAAGTTAAATAAAATAATGATGGCATGGAGAGAATGGATTCCCGAGTTCTTACATGGCAGCCCCCTTGGGACGAGTAGTACCCGACGGGCCGGCTGGTTCCCACATATACTGTAAACCTGCCACACGGGCAGGGAACAATATATGCTTCTATTATTATTATATATTGTGTAATGACGGGCGTCCTGCTAGGACTCGTCTAATCCATGCATGGCGCAATGGTTGACTGGATAGACTAGCCTTGCTCGCACATAGTAAGAACTGAGGAATCCCTATTGCATAAAATTCTAGGATAACTTGGGACTCACAGTAGCAAGCCGTAGAAGTTGAATGGCCGTTCAAAATGATTTGTTTGTGTACTGTACTACTCCGTTACCTAACTGGGATGATCAGAATGTCAGGACATGACGGGCCAACTTCTGTCCTTGTTTGGTTGGGAGGTTGGTTCGAAGTGTCGTGATGTGATGTGAATCCTAGTAGCCAGCAGAGATTTATTTCCTATGTTTCTCATTACTGATTTTAGTTCTCATGTCGTGCTTCCTTGTGGTACTTGCTATTAGAGGTCTAACCTCTCTGGTTTTGCATGGCCAGATTTAGAGCCGGTTCCCGAGGACTCAGCTTACTTCTACCTCCAAGATGGTCAACACTAGAGGGATGATCGCAGGAGGACTCGAGTGGGTTTCTTACTTCACCGCTCGTTTTGTTATTTACCTTATACTTTGCCGTTTGGCACCGACATGTTAGTCGGATCTTCTTGTACTTACTTTTATATAATTGTAATTAAGTCAGACTGCAGCTGATAACAATTGTGTATACTTTTGCTACATCAATCTGGCTATGTTTTGTAAAGCCAGATATCAAGAACATTTTGACAGAGCGTTTGGGACGCCTTACTGTTTTATCTTACATGTTCTCTATTACTATTTTTCTTGCTTGGATGATTGAGACAATAGATGTGAAGTGACCATAGTGAGACTTTCATGTAGTATTTACCCCCTCGTCTTTTAGACAGCATTGATCGTATTATACGGTATTCATCTACCCGTAATACGTAGCTGGCTGAGTCATTCCCCCGCTCTCCAGTATTCTGGTTCTGGGACGTGACATGGATCTTCTCAACATTAGACACAACAGCAGTATCAGCCACCTATTAGAGCACCACAACAGCAGCAGCAGACAACAGTTCGAGTTACTGACACCCGTGCCTTCTGGAAAAGGCCAGGCCACCATGCTGATATCTGTAGGAAGAAGTTGGGACACTGCTTATCTTGTGGATCTTCCACTCATCAGGTGAGAGACTATCCTACAGCCTTTACCGGTCCGAGGCCAGCTCAGCAAAGGGCCCCACCTCTTCAGACCCAACAGCAGCAAGGAGCTCTACAGCAGGGACATGCTTATATCCTGACAGCTGAGAGGACCGAGTCGACTACTGATAGGATTCCAGGTTATTTCTTATATCCTTTCTCTAAAGTTTATTAGATTAGTTCCTGGTCCTTGAAGAATTGAAGTTAGAAATATTAGAATAGTGCTTGATGCTTCCATACGTTCCAGCTTCAGAGGACTATTGAGCACCATAACTAGATAAAAATCACTCAAGACTTGAAGACAAGACTCAAGGCATGAAGACAACCAGTGTAGTAGGAGAAGACCATAGAACACAATTCGCAATCCAATCTTCCTCTTAAGTGTTCTTTTAGTACCTAGACTTCCCTGTTCGAGATTGATCTCCTTGCTTCACGTTAGAGATTGTTTCTTAGTACCTAAAAATCATTGTCTGTTAATATTTGAAATATTTTGTCCTTTCTACCACTACTCCTGAAATTTTGAGGACAAAATTTTTCTAAGGAGGATAGATTTGTAACCTCTATTTTTAATTTTAAATAAAATTTCCTATTTTGATCTATTTAATTATATTAGCCTTTACTCCCTGTTTTGATTATCTACTATAATCACCTCTCTCTCTCTCTCTCTCTCTCTCTCTCTCTCTCTCTCTCTCTATATATATATATATATATATATATATATATATATATATATATATATATTATTCTCTTTTTAATAGTTTATATACTTATTTTGCCCATAGGATTTTGGTCAACTATTAGCCAAGCCAAGAGAACCAGGACCATGGATTTATTAAGCCATTATTTAAATCCCTCTACCAAAACCCATAGCCATCAATAACAATCCCACAGCTTAACATTATTGTTGATCAAGCCCACAACCAAGGGCTAGCCAACAAATTATGGACAAAAAACCAAAAACCCAGCAGCCCACAAACAGGGCCCACAAGCATTAGATCAAGGCAAGACCACCCAATGTGGACTAACCCATTGTCAGCAGCTCAATGACCCGGTCAATTGAACCCACCTTCTTCATCTTCTTTCTTCCAATTGCAATCGATCGGCGACCGATCAACTGAGCTTGTCCGCTCATTTTTGGCGAGGGCGGCGATAGCTGCTCGATGTTCTGGAAGGCTCCCGCACCATCTTCTCCATCGACCTAACCATTCGGTCCCGTCCGTCTATTCCACCGCCTTTCTTGTCAGCGCCCCACCGCCTTCCGATCATAACAGCCCACCGACCCTCACTATCTATAAAATAGAGCAGACCCCCTCTCCAGTTCTTTACTCCCCAACCACGCGAAGCCCTATCGGATCCGAGCCTCTCCCAAATCCTTCATCCTCAAACTCTTTCCCGAAACCCTAAATCTTATGGCCATGGTGGTGACGTTCTCTCTAGCGCTCACGGTGTAAGTGCAACCTTCCCCTCGGATCCTGTCAGTCCGATTGACTGACCGGGCGACACGTCTAGGCGTTCACCAACCCTTTTTTCTTCTTCTTCGGTGAACGTGCTGTGATTTGTCGTATTACGGCGACGACCGACGGAGTTGTCGACGAAATGTGGTGAGATCGTCGTCCTTTTCTTCCATTGTTCTGATTTTAGATCGATAGAACCGTGATCGACTTGAGTGTTGCTAGGTGAAGCATCGAGTGGCGGGGATCACCGTTCTTTCATCAGATCGTTCAAGTCAGATCGGGATCAGAATCGTGATCCACATCTCGTGCTTATTCCTTCTTCAGTCGTCAAACCAAGAACCAAGCGGTGAGGTCATTCAACTCTCGAATTAATTGATCGATCAATCATTTTTTTTCCAATTCTTGATGATGTTGATTTTTGAAGCTGTTGTAGAACTGAATTGATCACTCTTCTCAAGCCAATTTGATCGATAAACTTCTGGCAAGTGTCCCGATCAATGATTCTTATTTGATCTCCCAGAGAATGCCAGTTAAACTCATAAGTTAGTTAGTTATTCTTGAATGCTAGGTGTTCGACCAATTGTCTATAAGGAGTGCGAGAGCAGGACCAAATCTAGGAGTGTCCATATCCGACTCCTAGAGAGTGTGTGTCTCCTACTCGGGCCTCGTCTGACTCTGCACAGATTTCTTTGGACATTGGACTAGACATCTACGACAAATCCAGGAAAGTACACTACAACTTGAATTTATATCGTATTCTCTTTTGCAATATTGCATATTGGACACGAGAGTGACACGGGTTAGCACTAATTTCCATTGAACATTGATGAACATTGATTGATTGATTGATTGGTGGGATTAGGGGAAATACTTAGTTGCTATGTGATCAAACATATTTAGTGTAATATTGTGGATATGCTAGTCGCATATCGTGCACGTATGGCTAAACCGAACCATACCATTGGTATATTGTACTTTATTGTGCGATAACCGATCACATAAGAACTGGTATTTCAAATCACAGCTGCATTGTCATCTTATTGATTCAGAGTCACTTGCATGTTTATCTATTGTTCAGTTCATTGCATTATAGATTATTTTGTACATTTTATATTATAGGGTTGTACTTTGCTCCTTTTCTGACTGGATTTGTTGCAGGTGAGACTGATGATCTACTTTGTACTAGTTACTATGGTCCCACAGATGAGGCGACCAAGGGTGACCTAGCTCAGGTGGTGGAGCCAGCTACGAATCTGGAGATCTAGAGCGTAGTGTCATTTGTAGTGATGTAGTAGGATTTGAGTTGTATCTGTTTTCGGACATCTACTGTAAAGTGTACTCCTAAAGCATAGTGAAACTTTGTGATTATGATGTGGTTATGATAGCACGTGATAGAGTTGATCCTATCTTGATATTGTTGAGGTTTAGACAACTTACTACCGCTGTCAACGACTGCGTAGGCTGGACGTGTGCGGCTCATATCCAGTTATCTGGGTACGGGACGTGACAATATATATATATATATATATATATATATATATATATATATATATATATATATATATATATATATATATATATATATATTAGAGTAAGAAAAAGAAAAAAAAAAGAAATAACGGTGGGTTACTGTTCCCTTACAGGAACAATAACCCCACAGAACCGACTTCCCCCGCCCTAACCTTATAAACCAACGACAAAGGAGAATAAGGTATAGGAAACCCTAACCCTAAACGAGTGCCACCCCAGTCAACCCCGGCGAGTACCTTTTCTAGACGATCAACGAGCAATTTCTTAGAACAAAGGTCCCTGAAGAATATGCTAAGCTCCGTCAATGGATCCCAAACTGCCTGCGGTAAGAATTTCCAAAATGCAATCGGAATTAACCGCTCCATGAATACGTGACAATCATGGCTCTTCATACCTGTCAGTTTGTTCTCCTTGAGGTCGACGCATCTTCTCAAGTTCGAAACATACCCATCTGAAAATTTCAGACCTTGAATCCACCTACAAAGCCTCACTTTATCCTCCTTCTCCAGTGAGAAAATTGCCTTAGGCTGCTTCAACTTCCCATTCCCGTCCTCTATCAAATGCAATGCAGGACGTCTACATATTTTTTCCAAGTCCAATCTAACCTTTGGATTGTCTTTCGTCTTTCCCTTTACGTCCATTACAGTATTAATTATGTTGTCAAACACATTTTTCTCGATATGCATGACATCAAGGTTATGTCTAATCAGATTGGTGCTCCAATATGGAAGATCCCAGAATATACTCCTCTTCGTCCAGTTATGAGTGCGACCAAATCCGTCACACTTGTAGCCCGTAGCAGGCTGCTCAATAGCTCTTGGTACATCTTTTACCTCTTTCCATATCGTGTATCCGGTCCACCTTGGCGGGAGATTAGCCTTCTCCACAACGCCAGCACGAAAAGCATTCCTGTTCCTCCGGTACGGATGATCCTTCGGCAGGAATTGTCGATGACAATTGAAGAAGCACGGTTTGCCTCCGTGTTTCAAACGGAAAGCCTTAGTGCTGTCCATGGAATACGGACATGAAAGACGACCATGCGTGCTCCATCCAGATAACATTCAATAGGCCGGAAAGTCGTTGATGGTCCACATAAGTGTTGCCCGCATCCGAAAATTTTATTTTCTAGATACATCGTACGTGTTGGAACCTACTTCCCACAGCTGATTCAACTCATCAATCAATGGCTGTAAATATACATCGATGTTCCTTTTCGGATTGTTCGGACCTGGGATAATAACGGTGAGAAACATATACGGAGTCTTCATGCACATCCAAGGCGGTAGATTGTACGGGGTGACGATCACAGGCCAACAGGAATACTGGGATCCCGAAAGTCCAAATGGGGTAAAACCGTAGGAGCAGAGACCCAATCTGACATTACGCGGATCAGAAGCAAAATCTGGATACTCTCGATCAAAGTGCTTCCATGCTTCTCCATCAGATGGGTGATCCAACACTCCTTCGGTATGTTCCCGCTTATGCCAACTCATGTTTTCTGCAGTTTCCTTCACCATAAACAACCGCTGCAACCGCGGCGTCAACGGCAAGTTGTGCATCGAAGAGGTAGGCTTCCTGGCACCGACAGACTTTCCTCTACCATATGTCTTGTAGCGATCGATACCACAAAATCTGCAGGCATCTTCATCCTTGTCGTCTTTGTAGTACCACATGCACCCGTTGCGACAGGCATCGATTTTTTCGTATCCCATCCAGAGCGATCTAACCATCCTCTTAGACCGGTAGAAGTCTTTAGGCAACTTCGCACCCTCAGGCAATATTTTTATAAGCAACTCCATAAGACGGTTGTAGCAATCTTGCGACATGTTAAAATCGGACTTGATGCTCAACAATCTTGTAACCACCTCCAACGGTGAATGATCCTCACAACCAGGATATAATGGAGTCCTTGCATTCTTCAGCAACTCCATGAACTGTGCAGCATCGGGGTTCGGTGCCTCCTCAGGTGCATCATGATCATCCGGATCGAAACTAGGCCCGGCCGCGTCGAAAACTATGTTCACCAACCCATCGTCGTAAGGAGCGTTGTTGTGGACATCCACATAAGGCTCGTACTCCGATGCTAAAGACACAAGTTCTCCGTGCTCGCTCCACTGATAGTAATTCGGCGTGAAACCCTTCGAGTATAAATGATACGTGACATCCACTTCTGGATGATATTTCAAGTTGCGACATCTCACGCACGGACACTTAATTTTGGTACCGTCCATGTACTGAGGGAACGCCTTGGCAAACTGCAGGAACTGGTGTACACCCTCTATGAATTCATTCCGTACACCGCACATGTCATCAGGATGACGGTTGTACATCCAAGTACGATTCCGCAGATAGTAATTCAGTTCCATAATTCTGTAAGATAGATACATCAAGGTAGTGAATAATATGCAATTGTCAGTTCATGCAGTCTACACTTTCCGCAGTATATGTACACATGACATTTTACGTTAAATGGTCGGAGATTATCTGTCATCTTCTTTTCGCATTGCTAACTTTTCTTTCGCGTGTTTGTGCGTGCGGAGGTCAGAGATTATCGCGGCGGTATATCACCCGTGTCTACAATATTTCATATTGGCTGAGTTGTAGAAGTCAAGTTTTAGGATATTAGTCTATATATTATGTATAGTCCAACCGAGTCAACTCTAAGCTAAACTAGTCCAACTTGGTCAAACTAGCCATTTCTAAGTTGTATAAGTCAAGTTTTAGGATATTAGTCTATATATACTAGTATAAACTCTCCCTCCTCTCCAAATACCTGGTACTAGTTAACCCTCCCCTTTCTCCCACTAGACACACATACATATACATGATGTATACAACCACACCATAGTTCCCAGGTTTTTAACCTAACTTTCCAGTTGGTACTAACCTCAATAGAACAAACACTCTCACAGCTTAAAATACTAACACATG
>JANAVB010040968.1:0-86876 GCA_029216955.1 Iris pallida | reverse complement strand
AAAACTTGTCAAGACCCAGGTAAGGACAACTCTAATATGAACTCATAAGGTGAAGAAGCCTGGCATATCTACACTATCAAGTCATGAAGATGATTATACAGGCAAGTCAAAGAACTAGTGAACATGGTATGAAGAACATATAAATCACGTCGACTAGAAAACTGATAATAACATATAAATCCATAGAACTAGAGTAACCAAATAATAACCAAATAATCACAGAAAAAACTATAAGCATGAAATTAAACTATAGAGGGAGGCAAGGTATCTTGCCTGGTGGTCCTTGCACAAATCGTAGTCACAAGTCAAGGATAGAGGATGTCGATCTAGGAGCTGTCAACCTATAACACATATCGCACCATGAACCGTGCACGAAAACTATAAATCAATTCTAATGTTTTAATTCTAAATTTATGGAATAGTGGCTAGTTGGGTTACTAATCTAATAATAATTAATTCTGGAATAATTTACTTAAAAACCTAATTTAACCCAATAATAATCTGAATATAATCTAAACATGCAAGTTTGGCCATCAAAGTCGTGTTTCCCAATTTTGGAAACCATGGCACACAAATCGAGATGTGCCGTTGACTATCTAGTCAAACGCTGTGAACTCAAGATTTTGAAAGTGCACCTTGGTAGATTTCAGTACCACGAGTGTGCTAGAATCAACCGTGCCACAAAATCATTTTGGTCAAATGATATCGCCGTTATGGCTAATCGTGACCAAAACGGTGATCAACCGATCATTTCTGAGTTCAACAGAATAACTAAAATACTAGATGAACAAAAAAATTTATGAAAAAATTATATGTCGTAGAGCTCTGTGTTATCTTTCCGAAACTTCAAACGGTTCGTGATTTTGATTTCGAATTCTCCCGAAATCTCGAAAACACCGAAACGTATCAAATTTTGGACAACTAGCACTCTACGAATTTTCCAGAAATTTAGGTTCAGAAATTACGAAAATAAATTACATATTCAGAAACTATACCTCAATACGCTTCAATAAAAAAAACGGCGCACAAAAAGCACGTCGGTGGCGAAAATTGCTTCGGAAAGTCGTAAACCCTAGATGAGTTCTCCCATAAAAGGCTGCTGGAATTTAATTAGGGTAGACGAATATAATAATATATACATAGGAGAGAGAGAGGCGATCACTGTAGCAGTTGGCGCCGACAGGTAGGCCCCCCTGGGTGGATTTCTGGGTATTTAATTATTTTAATTTAGAAAATCATTTAAAAATTATTTAAGTCCAAATAAATCAAAACAAATTACAGAAAAATCCTAGAAAGTTCTAAAAAATATTTCTAAATGTCTAAAATTTAAATAAAATATTTTAACATAAAATATCATCGTGTGACCTCACAGTAAATTTCCAAAGCCTATAAAATATAATTTCTGTAGGTTTTAATTATCTAAAAATTTCAAAAAATTCTAAACAATTCTAAAAAATTCAAAAAAATTCTAAAATATTCTAAAAAATATTTTTAACCTCCTAGAACCTAAATAAAAATAACTTGTCTAAAATAGTCCCAAATGACCTTATAGTAATTCATGAAAGTCAATAAAATAAATATATCTTTAATAAATAAATATCTAAAAATGTCTAAAAATCATAGAAAAATAATAAAGCTATAGCATGCTTATAAACCCTATCTAGAGATCATGTGACCACAAGATGGTCATAAATCACCTGTGGGCTTTGTCAAACTCCTATGATCATAGAAAAATTAAATGTAAACTAATCAAATAAAAAATATATCAGAAAATTTCGGGAAGAGGAGTTACAGAAGAATCTCGAGATCATGCCATACTAGTCACCCCAAGTCCAGTCCTGACGTGTCAGATTGGCTGCTACGGATATAGTTTCACTCGCCTTTAGCAGATGACTATATCCGACTTCTACGAGCTATATGTTATGTATTTTAGCGCGATAGCCCTCCGGGGGATCGGTGCATAATCAATGTGATATATGTCTAATGGTTTGGCTAGACCTGCTGGGTTGACACGAACTGAGGATTCCTTTTAATTAGTATCACGGGGATAACTCCGCCAAACATAGAAAGCCACATGAGTGAATGGCCGCTTAAAAAATGACTTGACTGTGTCTTGTACCTTCCGTTAGTATCCGAGGGACATGGACTGTCATGGTGCGTGGTCCAGACCATGTCCTTGTTTGGTTGGTCTATTGTGCTATGGCAGACTGTGGACCGAGGTTACGACCGGAAGCCCTTACTAATATTATTATTTTATGCTTGGGTTTTATCTCACTCTTTTGTGCTCCCTTATGGTACTTGCTATTCGGGGCTGATCCCGCTGGTTTTGTTTAGCCAGATCACGTAACAGAGCCTGAGGATCTGACCTTTCCCTGACGTCAATGGTGCATACTAGGAGCATGGCTGGCGGGGGACTTGAGTGGGTTTCTTCTCCACCACTCTAGTTTTCATCACTTATGTTCGGCGTTTAGCCACCGGCACCTGTTTAGCCAGTTAATCTGGATATTTTGTCCTTTGCATAATTGTAATTAAATCAGACTGCAGCTGAATACGATTATGTACCTATGACTCTCTGGGCTAGCTAACTTATAAAGCTAGATCCCCATGCTCATTTTGATGAAGCGTCGGGAACGTCTTATTGCTTTATCTCATATGCTCATTAATTGATATTTTCTTGTTTGAATGATTGAGACATAGATGTGAAACCATAGGAGACTTGTTTGTAGCATACACCCCCTTGTCTTGACAGCCACGATCGTCGTATGACGTTTGCATACCTCATATGGAGTAGCTGGCCTAGTTCATCTCCGTATTCCGGTACTGGGGCATGACAGTCACCTTCCATTTGAGCGCTCAATCGGAAACGAGATACAATCCAACAAAATATTGTTTGCTAAAGAACTTGTGCAAGTATTGGACAATAAAAAAGAAGGTAGATTAATATCATTTTATTTAATTCAAGTACTTAGAAAAAAAAATGGATTAATCCAGGAATCAACCTGGAATGTTGAATCGAAGCTGAGTGAGAAGTTTCTTTATAATTCAATTGATGAAGTGGTACGAGTTTATTCTTTAAGTTTCGATGATGAAACTTTTTAAGTGGTATTATGTAATGTCCCTCTCCGAGCCGAGGCATTGTGTTGGTTTTGTGGCTTGAATTAATAGTTTGATTTGGATTTGAGTCATGCGGGAATTCATAATATTTGAACGGTTATTGCTTAATTGGGTTGGATTGGATGGTTTATCGAGCATGATTCACTTGTATGGTTATACCAATTAAGAATATTGTGCATTACATTAATTGTCTCTTTGAGAAATTGTTCGATATCTACATGATTGGAACAGAAATACATAAATTCATTATGGTGAGTGGTATTGGGCATTCTTTCCTTTATCTCCCCTCCCCAAGTAATGAATTTTTATTGTTTTCTTTGCAACGTATCGATGATGCCTAATTAAAAGATAAAAAAAAGAATTTATTTTTTTCTATTGTCACTAATTATAATGTTGGAATCATAAATTATTGTGCACTTATGCATGAGGAAGAGGTATCTGGGCTTCGAATGGGTGATTTCAGTAGTATATATTTGGAGCTTCCAGATGAAAAGCTCTGGAAATGATTTGGTATCACGGATAGCTGGCAATGCTTTGGGACCAATGGATCGCCAATCATGATATCCTAAATAGGAATGGGATATTTCAGGCATAGAGTCAAGGAATGAGATGTACAAGTAGAGATTGCAGTGTATTTACTTTCAATTTCGATTACCATGCATATATGTCTAGCTATAGGGCATATGCATTTGCATGGTTATGGATAAGTCGGGCACAAGGTTTGACTTTTCTCGAACAATATCCGGACATCGGAACCGTGTCGGCCTAGGAAGAAATTATGTAAACGTGCTTTCATGCATGAGGTATTATGAGACCTTCATTGAGGCTAGCTACCTGCTTTGAAAAGGCACACCTCAATACCATGTATAGATAGCTTGCATACTACTGACAATTTCTCCTCACCAGTACATTCCTCAATGTGCTGACCCCCTCCTTCACATGTGCGGGATGCTTGGATATTTCTATGACGTCAGAGAGTTCGTTTGTCGAGTTAAAGCTTTGCTTTTGAAATATGTTACCTTCTGCTATAAATGGACATAATGTATAGAAAATTGTAAATCTTTTGTATCCATGAGTTGTAGCCATATTTACATATTTCAGTTAATGGCCATGGAGAGCATTTATATTCCGTACAAGTATCAGTAAAAAAGATTCTTTTTTATATGTTCTGTTGTACTAATTTGTCCTTTTATTTTCGTTGTAATATTATTTTTTAGATCAAGTATCAACTGTGTCCATTCATGTCTCATACAAGTGTAATTTGATATCACGTCCCGTGACAATTTTTCGGTTATGCAGAACCGAATCGTGACAGTAAAGCCATTACTAATTAGCTACAACATGAGTGCGTTGTTCATTGTTGTCGTCCTTGTTGTGAGGTGTTTTTGCAGTGACACCACACCACACCCACTTGAACTATCCTCCTCGTCGACGAGACCTCTGGTCCAAAAGTCGATCGTAGGAGAGAGATCAGATATTTAAGAAGAATATCAAGAATCCTTGAAAAGAATATCAAGAATCCTTTCAAGTAGCTTAAGAGAAAGGTTCAATTATCTAAAATACAAACACACACACAAAGGACCACAAAAATGTGAAGTACATGGGACAAAGTAGTTTATAAGTGCCTATCAATCAACAGTACTGTTGTACAAATCTTTCATTCCAACTAAAAGTGACACCACACCACCCCCCCGCCCACCACACGTTGCCACTATCATCAATATTTCGATGCAACAGTATAGCATGAGAAAGTCTTTCGATCCAAACCATGCATAAATACTCCCATATATGGACCAAAACAATGTGCAAAAAGTAGTATAACACTTGAAAGCCCATCTTGATCAAATTCATCCAGCCAAGTCGTGCAGCAGATGAGCCCCCATCAGGTTCCTGTAGGGGAGGTTCTGACCCTCCTCGTCCAAAATAGAGTACTGGTGAACTTGCTGGCCGTCGTCCATAAGGTTGTGCTCCCTCGAGAAGAGGAGCGGATGCTGCGACGCCGGGGAGAACGACAGGCTCATCCCCGCCTGCCCGACGTCGTGGGGGCCCAGCGTGAGCGACGGCGCGAAGTCCATATTGCCGATGACCCCGAAGTTGAGGTTAGGGTTTAGGTTGCTGGCCGGGTGGCGGGAGTTGATGATGGAGGAGAGGGAGCCGGAGAAGTCGTTGAGGAGTTGCTCCGGACCGGGCTTCTGGTCCTCTGCGGGCGGGTGCGAAGAGCTACCATTAGGGTTCTCTTCATCTTTCACCTCTTCCATGTACATCTCTTCCACCATTGGCTTCCACAGCCTGACCCTTGCATTTATGAACCAATTGGAGACCTGGATTCAAGAAAAGAAAAAGTATCATAACTTCATTTTACTTGTACATACATTTAAGATATGCATGCCAGAGTGATATATAGTACTTAAAAATCAAATCAAATATATATAGTGGACATTTTCTACACCTGTACTAATACTAATAAGCAATAATTCAGAACACACCTTAAGTTAATCTTATACCTAATAGTTTAAGGATTTTTGTTTAATCAAACACCGTTGGATTCTCATAATCTATTGACTATTTATGAAATAGTGATACGTATCTCACTTAACAAGTACGTATAACATTAACATTAAAAAAGGACGACACTTATTTCGAGAACAATGGATGAAATAAAAATGAAGAACATATGGCTCGTGCGAGGCGGTGGAGGGGGCCGGGGAGGCAGGAGGGCAGAGTAGGAGGAGGAGGGGGGCGGAGGGGGCCCAGGAGGAGGAGGAGGGAGTACTGCGCCTCCTCCGCCGCCTCCCTCCCCCTTCCCTCATGCTCGGCCCTCCGACTGCTCATGAAAGTACCGTGCGATACTGCACGAGCCATATAGCATGGTTGAAATAATTAAAATCCTTACTAATATACAATAGACATGACCATACTTTCTTTCTTGCAAGCTATCTATGGCTAGTTTTTGTTTCAATTAATTTATAGTTTTATTTATAATTAAGGTCAGTGGCGGACCTAAGTATAGGACTGGGGTGGGCTCCAGTTCACCCCCCAAATTTTTCTTTCTTTCATAAATTTTTCTTTCTTTCATATATATATATATATATATATATATATATATATATATATATATATATATATAAACAAATGACCTCTAGCCTAGTGGTTAAGAGAGATGCATGCGGCCCAAGAGGTCGGGCTTCAGTGCGAGCGAGTTCGCCACAATTACCCATTGCTTCAAAATTATATATATATATATATATATATATATATATATATATATATATATATATATATATATATATATATATATTGGTATTTTTCTGTGAGTCCGTCTATACCTAGTCCATCCTAACCCACTCCTGCCCACCACAGCTCGAGTTTGGCACAGCTCGAGTTTCTGGTCCCGTACTTGATTAAGGTCCAATATAGTTCTTTGACATTGTCCTTCTATTTAGTTATACTATATGTATAGTGAGCTTAGGACTGGCTTATCTGTTTTGTCTCCTGCACAACTAGCTACAAGGGGTGGCTATACCAGCCTACATCTCAGAAAAATACCACCTCTTGTTGTCATATATGAATTATAATTAATCAACTAATTGATATATAATATAGAGCTCATTTGGCGAACATAATTAGAGTAACACAATTGGCAAGATAATAAGCCAATCCAAACGAATGTCTTGAGATGATAACAACATAAAGTTGGGCTATATTGTTCCAATCTCTATATATGATTAATGTATGTAATGACACAGGTCTCATTGGCATGTGATTACATATAATTATTATAGCTAGAAAGCTAGTGTGGATCATCTAAAAGAAATTAATGATATGTTTGGGACAACTTAATTTACCTGGCTTCTTGAGAGTCCGGTTTGCCTGGCCAGAATGTGCTTGTCGACATCGCTGGGATACCTGTTGCATGGGATTAATGGTTTAATTTATAGTTAAATCCAACAATAGTGGATCAATTAAAGAATAATTGTGTGAAAGAAACAATGCATTCATGCTAATAGCTACGTCTCATCTGTTTGTTTTCCTGTGGACGTGGTCTAATATTTCTTTTTCGTATTTGTCACAGATCTAAAACTATAACGGCATCTTGGTTGCTAGCCAAGTTACTCTAGGCCAACTACAAAGCATGCACCTTCTTCTTTTCTTACATGATGGTAAAGTATTCATTAGTATGTACTGCACATATTTTATACATGTTTAATTTCTGGAAGCTAAGCAATATTTTTTTTTTCTTCTGTAAGCTAAGCAATATATTTTATATATATATATATATATATATATATATATATATATATATATATATATATATATATAAAAGCTAAGCAATATATATGCGGCAAGGGCTGGATCTCAGTGGATCGTGGCAGCAAGGCCACTCTGCCACTCACAGTATCCGGTCGCGTATTTTTAAGTCGTTTGCAAAGGATTATATATATATATATATATATATATATATATATATATATATATATATATTTGTTTGAAGAATGAAGACTACAACTTATTTTTCATGCTTCTTAAATATGAACTGTATACCAATGAACATACGAGAAATGTGTACATACTTGTAGAGGAATAATGTAAGAATAACGTTGATTAGGGTTTAATCTTAGGATTTATTATCTCAAAAAAAAAACTTAGGGTTGAAGGTTATTTGGGGAGTACGATTGCAAATTTATTAGGTTTCACCCTCTCTTTGTAACAACAATTCTACTTCAGGAAAAATTAGAAAGCACCACCTTGAAGTTTGTATGAAGAAACAAGTATGAAAATTTTGGCACTAGGTACAAATATCACAAGTATTATGGACGTCATTTTCTTTTGCTTATTTTGAGAAGAAATGAATAAATGTTGTCATCTTGATTTGAGAGAGAGAGAGGGAGATTATTTACGGGTGAAGGAAATGTTCGAAGAGCCAAGCTCGAAGAACGGAGACGGAACGTTCGGGGAGTCCCCTCTGCGGCCTCCAGGGCTGGCTCTCCATGACCCCGGCCTGCTGGTAGGCCTTCTGCTGCCGCAGGCACTGCTCCAGCTTCTTGAGCCGCGGGGTCTCGCCCCTCGTTGTCCCCGGCGCGATCGCGTACGTCTCCCCCATCACCGCCCTCATCGCCTGTATCTGGCCCTTGATCCCGTCCCGGAGGCACCGGAAGTGCCTCGACATGGCCTTCGACGCCAGAGTCGAGTAGACCCTCGCGGAGCCCTCCCCGGCCGTGGCCTCGAACGCCGAGACCACCGCCCTCATCTGCTCGCAGTACCTTCTGTATCTCTTATACACCTAAACGAAGAAAAAAGAAAAGAAAAATATCACTCTTGTAATTAGTGCTAAGTACACTAGTGGTGAACCCTGAGTGAATTATAATGCCAGCAATGGTGCACCATAATATTCTTCATAGAGACTGCATGATTAGTTGCCAAAAATGTGCTGTGGCCATGCACGAGACCTTTACGCCCAAATGGTTGTTGCTGTGGCAAAGTTTGTGGCAGATTCATCACAGGTTTGCAATAATGGGAGGGAAAGCTATGGTGAGGGTTCCATTTAATGGAAGATGGAGGGGGTCTAGATGCCTATGTAAAGTAAGAGAATAGAGGTTTCCCAAAGTAAATGGGAGCCCCAAACTGTCAATCTGTCCCCAACCAATGGCAGCAACCCCTTTTGGGTTAGCCTCTCTGCAGTCCCGCATTATTGAACCCCTACATATTTCAAGCTCCCATACCAATCAATTCAAGAAAAAAAAATTTCTGGTTAATTAATTAGGTTTTTAGACTAATTTGTTCAATTAACCAATAATTCGTCTTGCATAGTGAGAAGAAACTAACCTCTTCTAGCATGGCGAGAAGCTTGGCCTTCCTCTTCTGGAGGTCGGCGAGGTCCATGGAGTAGAGGGAAGAAGGCCCTCCTTCCTCCCACCTGTTGCTCGCGGCTTTGCTGTCCTTCGTCTTCGGGCTTACGCCGCGGTTGGTGTTGGTGTTGCCCCCTCCGAGACTGCAGAACTCGTTGAGAAGCTCCTGAGCCGGAAACAAGTACTTTGAGCTCTTCAGCTGATATGACTGTTGCTGCTGCTGTGACTGATAGAATCTTTCGCTTCCGATGTCCTGCATGAAGAGCTGCTCCTGCTGGTGGTGGTGAGAGCTGGAGCTGGCCGTCCCCGACAGGTGGAAGCCGATCGTGTCAGAGGGCTTCGCAAGCGACAGCGACAGCTCCTCCTGGCTGGGCCTGATCGAGAAGCCGTTGCCGCCATCCGCCGCACCGCCTCCCTGCAGCCAGCTAGGGTTAGGGTTTGCGTGCTGGAGGCCAAACAACTCGGCGCTGCGCTCGTCATAGGCCTGCATGACCATGTGGCTCCCCGCTGCCCCCGATGAGAAGTCCATCCCTACTCTTCGGCTATCGATCTAGCTCAACTTTCTTGAATATATAAACACTAGTAGTACTTCTTGAAAACTAATTCAGTACTGCTGCTTCATCGGTTGAGGAAGAGGAGGGTCTTCTTGAGAACTTTCTTCATACTCACACTGCTTTTGATCTTTGGACATAAAGGGGTGGATGAGAGTTGGATTGGTAGGAATCAAGAAGAGGTGGGGGTGCTGGCTCTGGTCAAAGTGGGAGTTCTTTTTTCCCTTTTCTTCGCTGCCACACCTTAAACTTTAATTTTGTTCAATGTATGGGCTTCGGTTGGCTCGCTCTGCGAACGATGATCAGAAGAGGGCAGAGGGGAGGAGAGGAAGAGAGGGAGAGGGAAGGATGGAAATCCTGGCAAGGAAAGTCCTTCTTGAGGGATGTTGTGGTCCTTCATTCCCCAACTAATCCTCATTAAACTAGTTTTGAAGGGGACCCCCTCTACCCCTCCACGGGACCATCCCATGCACATCAACATCGACTCAAGGAGAGGGAGAGAGAAAATAAATAAATTAACGAAGGATCTTTACAATTTTAATTGCCAGCCCCTACCAAGTTGGTCCTCTTAAAGGGTTCAGTTGTAACTTTTATGTCATGAATCTATGGTGTTGAAATGGCAACCCCATTTTTTTTTTCCTTCCTCTCCTCTTTTCAAAATAATCTTCACATTTCTGTCCATAAAAGAAATCTCTTCATCATCCTCTCTTGTTCCATCTAAATATTTACATCCTATTTTTCATTCTTGTCTCTTGATAAACATTGAACCTTCTAGACAAATCTTTATTCTTTCAGATTTCTTCCAAACTTCCTACTCTTTTAGATATTTTTATTGCTATCACTCTGTCCCTACAAATAGAGGTGACCTCTCTCACTTGGAAATTAAGCACCAAGCAAGCAAAGTAAAAAAAAAAAGACTAGTTGTTGGGAAATCCATTATTCGAGATTGAGAGTATTTGATGCGTCGACGGAAGAAGCGGCGAAGACAAGAGTATCCACGGCTGCGAAAATGAGCTCGTATCTAAGCAAAAACAGTGTTACAGGCGTACCAGCATTATCTTCAAACAATCATACTATTTGGCATGCACCGCTCGCCTGACGGAGGAGGACGAACCAGTAGGGGATAGGGGGGAGGGCAGAGGCGTCGGCAGAAAAAGGAGGAGGCGACAGGGCATGAGGGGGGATGGTGGTGGCAGCTCTGCCCTCGGCCGTACACGTACAACACACTATACATGCGCGTGCCGAATATCATTTTCGTGTTTCAAATCGTCAAAAACGTCCATCAGCTTTCTAGAGCAATTGGTGCTCATTAAGCATACTGCCAGCATACCGACAAATACCGATGGCATACCTATTGTCGAAATTATGACTTACATTTTGTTATTTCAGCAATAGTTTTGGGTCATCATATTGGATTGGACAATTAGAACTCAAGCTGTGACTAATTTAGAACACTACCAAAATAAGTTAAATCAATGGTGCAATAAGCAACGCCTGATGAAAACATTGCAATTGTTTTGTATATTAGCGACGAATATAAAAAACGTTGCAAGACGTCACTGTTTGCGATGTCCAGCGATATTTTGTGTCATGTCCCGATCCCACTAGGATCGTTCGTCCTTACTTTGATCCTTGCAGGATCGTTCGTCCTCGCTAAGGCGTGATGTCGTGCAAGTCTAACTTGCGCTTGCACAAAATCAGTACCTGCACAATACAACTAGACAAAGCAAAACACATGCACACAATATTTTCATTGCAGAAAACCAGTATTGGACACAAAGATTTGAAATAAAAATACTTCTTTTATTGATAACTTGATAGGATTACAAAGTACAAAGCTTGCGACTCAAAATATCATTGTTTTGCTTACATATCTCTCTCTGAAACTCTTTTCAAAATAGCCACAATGCCCATACACCATATCCCTTTATTACATACTCGAAATATAAAAGCACCTTCAAAGAAAACTTGCAACTTGACTTGAAATAAAAATAGCTTCGAGGCGATCCACAAGCTCTACTGGGC
Organism: Iris pallida; assembly: GCA_029216955.1. Taxonomy (NCBI): domain Eukaryota; kingdom Viridiplantae; phylum Streptophyta; class Magnoliopsida; order Asparagales; family Iridaceae; genus Iris; species Iris pallida. The sequence goes on along the minus strand of JANAVB010040968.1, from coordinate 75,340 downwards.
TAGACGAGCTTAGTGCCTCACTGAAATCTTCCTGTCTCCTTGCTATCTGAAAATGATGCCCATAACGTGGGTCAGTACACATCTTGTACTGGCGAGCAGCTTTTGGCCGAACTCACAGAAATCTGCACTAAGTCAACATGTGAAGCTAACATTTTTACTAGTAATTTTTCTACTTGTCTAGGTTATTTTTAACAATTCATATGAAACATAAATAATAGAAAGCACTTGTATAATCTTTCTTTTCCATCGTCGACAGTCAGCCCTGTACAAGACATGTTAGCACAATTTGCATATGATATAATGCATACTATTAAGTCTCTGCATTTAGTGTTAGGTTTGCAATACACTCTGATTTCACAAATGCACCTAACTACATGTTGGTCCACGGATCATTTCCCATGATTAGCCGCTGTGACATATGGGTTCAGCTCGCCGCTTTTGGACGTGATGCAACACCCCTTTGATAGCGAGGTTTCTTGTACCTCAGGGTGTCTAGACAATCTCTCCTAGGCTGAACGATTCAAGGTGCCCCAAGAACCGTCCGAGAGATCCAGTTTACTTGTGCACAAGTTGTCAAGGACCAATACAAAACCTATATGGCAACGGTTAATGACACGTTTATTCATGCCATTCTTTTGTTCGCAACAGAGCTATAGCCCCTAGCTTTGGGATAATTCTCTTTTCTATGACAATGTGTACAAGTCCGTCTATACACATCTAAACATTTGAATCATACTCATAGGCAACATGTGTTATTCATATGAAAAAATGTTAAGAAGCAACACATAATATAGCATTTGATTCAATTTCATTTATCTTCTCTTATCTTTTGTTATTATGATATCGTTGATCATAGGGACGAGGCAACAGAGTGGACTAGAGATCATTTTTATTAGGGTGTGAAGATAAATGCTAGCCCAGTTAAAGCAACTCACCAAAATGAATCTTGTTCGAGAGAATGAGGGACTTTACGCACCGTTCACGCTCCTCCTAAGCGTCCTACATTGGCACCAACATTTGATTAGCATACATCGGTCTCTTTCTCTTATGATTTGGAATAAATACAAAATACGATAAAAGCAAATAATGAAAGCCAATCATCGAAAACCAACATGAAAACACATTCATCAAAACCAAGCAGCGAAAGAAAACATCCAACAAAACTCTTGAATTCATTTCAATAGAAGTCGATCCATTAGTTGGAAAGGTTTATTGCATTTCATCCGTGATCAATCGATACCGGCAAAGGTTTTCCCAAGTACCCAGTTCAAGACTGAGTTAGTAAGCCGTGGGTATTACATAGTGGACCATGAGGCGCGGGACACTACATTTTGTGACTAAATTATTAACTTTAGCGATGTTTATGTAAGTCACAGAGAAGTCGGTAAACATTACTATATTATTAACTTTAGCGACGTTTAACGACTCTGAACTTATTAGGTCGTAGTGTACAATATAATAGTGACGTGTAGCGATGATTATATAAGACGTCGCTAATGTTTTTAATATAGGGTTCCTACTTTTATTTTCACCCATTTACTCGTTCCCAAAATATTTTGACAGCCGCTCGAGCCCCTCTCCCTCTCCGGTCCTCCCCGTCTCCGGTCCTCTGCCACTTCATCTGGTGCTACAGCCCCTCTCCGTCTCTGGTCCTCCTCCCTCTCCACCGTGACCCCCCCTCCGGCGCAGGCGCTCCTTCGCCTCCCCCTCTGCCTCCTCCTCCCCTCTGGTGACCCACTTCCCGTTCACCCCCTCGGTCTCGGTAAACCCTAATCTCCCTCTCTCTCTTGTAGCATAGACGCGACACGATCGGACACGACAAGACACAACATACACACACACTAACATGATACTGACACGACACACATACTGAAATGACAAGACATGACACAACACACGCACACACACACACTAACATGACACTAACACGAAACACACACTGACACGACAGGACACACACACACACACATACTTTATAGTTTGCTAACAAATTTAAGATTAATATCACATCTTTATCCTACTTGCCCAATTTAGCCTCTCAATTGTTCAAACATAGATGAATTGAGTCCTCTCTCATAAGAAATTTTTTGGGTGGTCTTCGAATCAAACTGACTGTCTTAATTTGAAGTATAATTTGAATCGTAATTCCCAACCAATAATTAAAATTGGATTAGATATATGCAAGTATTAATTTGAAGCATTTGTATTTGTATTCCCCTTCTTAATTTGAAGTGATAATTTAGCTCCACATTTGCATTTGTATTCTTTTGATTACTTCTCGAAGGTTAGATGGTAGAATTTCTCAAGGTACCTAGAGTGTATAGAGTGAGAATCCTAATAGTATATGAGATATTTTAGAAATTGGATAATTGTCAAGGTAAGTTTTAGATTTAATTGAAAGTATCTAGAGTGTATCCTATAAGATATGGTATTGTGTCAAGTGTAGATATGATTGGCATAGTGTCAAGACATGTGTCAATATACTAGGTATGTAGGTAAGTGCTAGCTAGGTATCGCTAAGTATTTCATGGTAAGTGCTAGCATGGACACTCCGAGGTTAAATTTTTCTTGTGGGATCACAAGGAACACATGACGGCAGAGATATCATTATCACTTATGTTAAGTGTCCGTGTTAGCCAAAAATTAAGTGTCCATGTGAGTCATTCTCTTAAAAGAAAATTTACTTCTGCAAGTCTTTTGAGGCTACTAGAGATATACCCAAAAAGACGAAGGACTTAGTCTTTTATAGAATTTTTCGAAAATCTAGTATAACTCAAGTAGCCTCAAAAGGCTTGCAGAAGTAAATTTTTTTCGAAGGCTATGCGATCGTGGCAAAAATCGTCTTATAAATATGAGTAGTATTGAACTCTTCGAAGATCATTTAGCTTCATGCTTAATAAAAGGATTTGTATGCTATGTCTACTTGTTGAATTGGTAAATACTATCTTACATGGAACCCGAAAAGATAAAAAAAGATAATTAATCACATGACCCAAAAGCTGTTGCAAACTATTTCAATGAATTGTATGCCTGTTGCAATGAAATACATGAAAGGTGAAGAAAAAGTCCTAAATACTTGGGTGGTGAGTATATCGAGCCTCAAATCGATGAACATATGGTAAAACATATGCTAAGTCCCAAGAATTGGGCAGTGAGTATGCTTGAATTATGACCAGGAAAACGAAGGGTATCAAAGATGTGGGAAAGAGATTGAGTAATCAACATTCTATTATCCTGTCGCCGATGTAGAATATTGATTACACTAAGACCCTAGATTGGATAGATAATGATGTGAGTGTTGGCTCAAGGCAAGATGGCAATACAAATGAGAATGATGGCTTGTTGAGAAAGATGACTTATTTACTTAGTTTTTCTTATCATGCATTATATATTTTCTTCATAGATAAGTTGTATATATTTGTATGGTCATGGACAACTTTTCGATAAGGTGGTTCCTCAAATGGTATTCCGAGGCCTCGGAAACTGATTCATCCTAGGAGAAACCTCGTGCTGAAGTAATAGCACGGTATGCGAGACATTCAGTGGGGCTAGCTACCCATACTACAAGGGACGTCGTTATACCAGGAAGACTGTCCAAGATGGCGTGTCGCCAGTGAATTTCATATAGATAGGTCCCATGCTAATGATATCTTATGCTGGCAGAGTAAGTTGTTACTCGATTACAAGAAAGGATGTCGGCTGTTGGTAAGAATCACCTGAACGGTGACAGTTATAATACTATGATATTATTTTTAACAATATCTTGTGAAGGCAGAGTAAGTATTATAAATGTACAGGGATGACTACATGGCCGTGGATAAGAATCACCAAAGGGTGATATCATATTACTTTACATTATATTGGCTATGAGATTTGCATGCTTTACCCTTGTTGGATAAAAATTGCTAATTAACCCTAGGGCAACGAGAAAGACCACTTTTAATAATGTTCTATAACATGATTACTTAGCGTTGTCTTCTTAGGTGAGTTGGGCCAGCACCGCTCTCCAGTACATAGATGATGTACTGACCCTTGTTTGTGGGCATCTTTACACGTGCTCGTGCATGGGGAAAATTGTTTGATCAGTGCTTGGCATCGATAAATCGGATGGGTGCGCAGAAGCTCTCCTTACAAGAAGATATCTTCTACTATACGGGACATAATGTATGGAACAATGCAATTCAGTTGTACCAGTGAGATTGTAAACAAAATCGGTATATTCTGTTGTAAGCCTAAATGGCAAGTATATATTCATTGGATATTCAAGAGTATTGTAATATATTGTAAACTCTGTATTCAGTTGCAAGATCATGTAATCTATTACAATTATCAATAAAGAGATACATTTCTGTATATTTTGTTTTGACTTCAATTTATATGCTTGGCTTTGCTGTGTTGTTGTTATTTTCTGAGAAATACCAGGAACTGTAATGATTTTGCCTTGTACAAGTACAATCTAGACTTGTACGTCATCACGTCTAGTAGCTAGTTTTCTATTATCCGGGATTAGGACGTGGCAATGGATACTTGTAACTGTATTCTAGTATCAAGATACAAGAGAGTATCAATGTGATATTATGACCATGGTACATGATATCCACATGATACACAAATATCTAGAGTTAAGGTGATATGTAGGTAAGTGCTAGCTAGGTATCTTAGATACTTAGGTAAGTGTATGTGTTAGTCCGAAGTCAAGTGTCCATGTCAGTCCTTCTCTGAAAATTAAATTTACATCTGTAAGTATTTTTGAGGCTTTTAGAGTTATACAGATTTTCGAAAAATTGGAGAAAAGATAAAGAACAAAAAGAGTAAAAAATTAAAAAAATAACAATGAACAAAAAATCCTAGAGAAAAAAATTATAATACTTGACCTTTTTTAGTATTTTTCTGAAATCATGTATAACTCCGAAAGCCTCAAAAGGATTGTAGAAGTATATTTTCTTTGAAGAGAAAGGCTGACATTGAATACGTGACGACACTCATTTAATACTCATGTATATCCATCGATCTATGCATCCATTTGGACAATATATTTGAATAATGCCTACCCATCTTTGCAGAATTATCTTCAAATGGATATGAATTATTATATGCGATATCGTTCGTGAATGTACAATTGTCATCCTGATGACATATATGGTATGCGAGATGAATTTATACAATGGGTAGAGTAGTTCCTGCAGTTCGCCAAGTGCTCCCTTAGTACATGGACCGTACCAAAATTAAGTGTCCATGTGTGAGATGTTGTAACTTGAAATATCATCCAGAAGTGGACGTGACGTATCATTTGTACTCGAGGGATTTTATGCCAAATTACTATCAGTGGATCTCACACGGAGAACTTGTGCCTTTAGCATCAGAGTCGGAGCCTAATTTAGATTCGTATATAGATGTCCACAACCATGCTGATTGCGACGAAGGATGGGTGAACATGGTTTTCGACGCTGCGGGCCTAGTTCCAATCTGGACAATCATGATGCGACTGAGGAGGCACCGAATGCCGATGCTGCAAAGTTCTTAGAGTTGCTGGAGAATGCAAGGACTCCTTTGTATCCTGGTTGTGAGGATCATTCACCTTTGGAGGTGGTTACAAGATTGCTGAGCATCAAGTCTGATTTTAACATGTCTCAAGAATGCTACAACCGATTCATCGATTTGATTATAGAGATCTTGTCGGAGGGTGCCAAGTTACCTACAAACTTTTGTCGATCTAAGAAAATGGTAAGATCGCTTTGGATGGAATATGATAAAAGTGCTGCATGTCACAACGGATGTATGTTGTACTACAAGGACGATAAGGATGAAGATATATGCAGATTTTATGGTGCTGATCGCTACGAGACAACAAGTTCAAGTAGGACTCCCGATGTAAGGAAGCCGACCGATTCGATGTACTACTTGCCTTTGACGTCGTGGTTGCAGAGGTTGTTTATGGTGAAGGAGACGGCCAAGAACATGAGATGGCATAGGCAGGAACATATCGATGGAGTATCGAATCATCCATCCGATGGAGAAGCATTGAAGCACTTTGATCGAGAGTATCTAAATTTTGCTTCTGATCCACGTAATATAAGATTGGGGCTCTCCTCCGACAGTTTTACCCCGTTCAGACTTTTGGGTTCCTAATATTCGTGTTGGCCAGTAATTGTCACTCCGTATAACCTACCGTCGTGGATGTGTATGAAGACTCCTTACATGTTCCTAACCGTTATCATTCTGGGTCCGAACAATCCGAAGAGGAACATTGATGTGTACTTATAGCCGTTGATAGATTAGTTGAATCAGCTGTGGGAAGTAGGCGCCAACACGTATGATGTTTCTAGAAAACAGAACTTTCAGATGAGGGTTGCACTTATGTGGACCATTAACGATTTTTCGTCCTATAGAATGCTATCGAGATGGAGCACTCATGGTTGTCTCTCATGTTCGTATTGCATGGACCGCACAAATGCTTCCCAGTTGAAATACGAAGAAAAATCATGCTTCTTCGATTGCCATCGACAATTCTTGCCAAAGGATCATCCGTTCTGGAGGAACAATAATGCTTTTCGTGCCGGCATTGTGGAGAAGGCCAATCCACCAGGTGGACCGGAGACATAATATGTGAGGAGGAAAAAAATTTTCAAATGCTATAGAAAAGCCTACAAAGGGGTACAAGTATGATGGATTTGGTCGCACTCATAACTGGACAAATATGAGTATATTCTAGGACCTGCCATATTAGAATACCAATCTTATCAGACATAACCTTGATATCATGCATATCAAGAATAATGTATTTGACAACATAATTAATATTGTGATGTATGTAAAGGGCAAGACGAAAGACAATCCGAAGGCCAGGTTGGACTTGGTAGATATATGCAGACGTCCTGCGTTGCATTGATAGAGGAAGGCAATGGAAAGTATATGTAGCTAAGACAATTTTCTTACTGGACATAGAGGATAAAAGGAGATTTTTAGGTGGATTTAGGACCTAATTTTTTTTGACGGGTACGTGTCGAATTTGAGAAGATGTGTCGACCCGAAGGAGGACAAACTGACGGGTATGAAGAGCCACGACTGTCACATATTTATGGAGAGGTTAATTCTGATTGTATTTCAAGAATTATTACCGCTGGTCGTTTGGGATCCATTGATAGAGCTGAGCATATTCTTCAGAGATCTTTGTTCTACTAAGTTACTTGTCGATTGTTTAGAAAAGAAAGAGAAGGACATTGCGGTAAAACTGTACAAGCTAGAGGGTGTTCCCTCCTGTGTTCTTCGACTCTATGGAACATTTGTCAATTCATATTGCCTATAAGGCACGCGTTGGTGGGCCAGTCAGTTATTGGTGGATGTACTCATTTGAGCGGCATATGAACCACCTAAAGAAATATGAAAAACAAGGCTTGAGTCGAGGGTTCTATTTGTGAAGCCTATATTCTACAGGAGATTACAAACTTCTGCTCGATGTATTTCAAGCCGCATGTTGCTACTAATATAATAAGAGCTCCAAGAAACGACGATGGATATCTTGAATCTAATGATGCAATACTGAAAGTCTTTAATACTTTCAGAAATCCTTCAGAGAAAATGAAGAAGAGACATCTGAATGGCGAGGAATTAAGGGCTACTCAGTTGTATATATTACTCAACTGCGACGAGAATGAAGTGGAGAAGCTCGAGGGGTAAGTAACTAATACGTCCACGTCTACGTCATCTATGTAATAATGTCCAATATTATTATTACACTAATTGGCTGATGTGTTGTTATTTTCAGCACATTTAATGATGGGGTGAGGTCGAGTAAACAACACATACTAGATGAAGAACTAGAACAGGAAATGAGATATCATTTTTGTAATGCTCCACTTTAGACGGTGTATTATGCTGAGTCGTTGACTCGAAGAGTTGTGTTGACCCGATTAACTATCGATGTGAATCGATATAAGAGTACGTAGACCCGAGCAATGGATTGAGTTGGATTGATGCAAAGAATTACGTTGACCAAAGAATGCATCGAGTAAGATCGATGCAAGTGTTAAGTTGGTCCGAAGGAAAGCATTGAGTCGATTCGAAGATTCTAAGAAATCGAATCGATGCAACGTACAAGTCCGATTCAAACGAATATTTATTTTAATTGGTTTCGTGTGCAGGCTGTATTTTTACGCTGAAATATAAGAGGTCGACATTTTGCCTTATTTGTAATGGTGTCCGTAAAACTAAATTACCGTCTCGCGACAGACTGAGGCATAGACACGGTAAGCCAAATCGTTCGTAAAAATCAATGAAGCACGAAGTACTTGAATGGCTAAGTAAAAAGTTGGCCGTGCAACAAAGTTATGAAATCGAGCCACATCGACTCGACAAAATGATAAGACGTATCGGCTTAAGGTGGGGGGACTTTGACTCTTCTTTACTAGTCTGTCATGCTTAATTAAAATGTACCATTGTAGGCTAAGTTATCCTATCGAGTCCACGGGCATGGCTCGATCAAGAGATGAACATAGTGCGTGTCAAATACTAGATAGAACAATTAAAATGAAACGTACATCGAATGTATGAGTCGCTATTGAATATTGAATATCGTAAAGGCGAGCGCCTCGGTATGCAAGCCATAAAAACATGAGATAACTGTATCGACAAGTGCCTTAGTGCACGAGTCATTTCGTGCCCCCACGCACGAGTTAGAAGGTTAGAACATTGAAAGACCGTATCGACGAGTGTATCAAGTGCATAAGGTCACATAGCATTGAATACCCTATCGAGGCGTGCCTCAGTACACAAGTCAAAAGAAATAAACATAAGTCTAGCACATTGAAAGATTATGTCGAACATGCATCGAATACACGAATTGCGTATCGTTGAACGTTAAGTCATAGTATGATTGCTTGGATTGTTTGGGACCTTTGAGTCATTCACTCGGATATTGAATCGAGGCGTTGAAACATCAAAATAATGGAATCGTACAAAGAATTTGAGAACATGAAAAGAATGAGAGAAATACGAAACGATACGAAGTTTGAGTTTTGGACTCAGACTATGTTTGGTTGTATGCTTAGATGTGAGTTGCATGATCAAATGGACTATGAATTAACCCGTGCACGGGTTCGTTTTCTCGAACAGGCACGTCGGGGCATCGGGACTGTTCGACCTAGGAGGAATGTTTATTGTGGCAAAGGGAGCACGAGCATTACGGGACCTTCAGTAAGGCTCATAACCTAGGCCGAATGGGTTGCCTCACAATATATTTTGAGAAACAAGTCCATTCTGACATGGTGAATGTCAGTGAGCTTCATATAGATAGGGGCCGGTGAGCTGAAAGTGCATGCACATAGAGATCTTGCACAAAGCACTTATAACATGACAGAAAAAGAATGAGGTATATTTACCTTGCGTTGGTGCAAGGACGAGTGCATCGATGTTGGTAAGAAGTCACAAAATAATACGAAAATGCTATTGGTTGCCTGCTTGCTTATGCTAATCATCGATAACATGCTTGCTATGATAACCTACTTTACTAATTTTGAATATGCCACGAACTGATCCTAAGGCAAGGATAAAAAGATTACTAAATTGTATGCTGCATGATTCAATATATCTACTTAATATCGGTTTAGGTAAAGTGGGTTTTCGATCAGTACAGCGAGGATGAAAGTACTAATCTTCCACTAGTTTGCTAGCAGGTTCAGGGAATGGTCTGTTCGCAACGGAGCTTCACTTGAACGTGCTGAGACATGGAATGTCGTAGTGTATTGAGGCGTGCGACCGTATCGACGCTCGGTCTTGCAACAGGATGATGCGGCCAAGATATAGAAGACATGATGTATGCAACGGTAAAATCCTTTATGGGCAAGAGAGAACCTGAGTGTTGTAAGCTAATCTAGCAAATTCAGTTGGGCTATTGAAAGCCTTTATAACCTCAGTTCATTTATCAATAAAGAGAACTGTTTCGTATACTCTGTTTTCTTCCATTGCTAATATCAAATCAAAGATAACTATTTGAGAACTTGTCATCTTGTCTTGTACGAGTGCAACTCCAGACTCGTACGGTATCATGCCCCAGCGAGGACGAATGATTCGGATAAATCGATACGAGGACGAACGATTTTCCGGGTCGGGGCGTGACAATTTCCCTTCATGCTTGAGTGCATATGTAAGGAGCTCGGTAATTACTTTTTATATATGCACTTTACAAAGTAATTAACGGAACGTTGAATTTAATTTCTTATCTTGTGGTATTTAGGTCGATCGTCCAAATGCAAGACTAGAGAATGAATATATTAGAACTTTAGCCAAGGGGATAATTTATTTCGTTAAAATCTGGCCAAGCAATTGTGTGAATGGGTTAAGGTTCAAGTCAACAAATGCTCATAAAGACCTTTATGGATCTTGATTCAACAAAAAATAGTTGTTTGTGTCTCAGATCTACAAAATAAAAAGATGTCGATCCAGAAAATAATTTCTATGACGTCTTATGGAAGATTATGGAGTTGACATATAACTATGGCATAGAGCCGGCTAATATCATGTTATTCAAGTATGATTGGTTCGATCCGATTCAAGATCAAGGTTAGAAAATTGACAAGCATGGTCTTGTGGATATTAACTACCGACGTCGATATCAAGAATATGAACCATTTGTCCTAGCAAGTCAGGCTCAGCTCATTTACTTTACTCCTTATCCTAGACGGAGAAAAACGAGGTTGGACTGGTGGATAATATGCAAGACTAAAGCCAAAAATACCTACGATGTTGACAAAATAGCTTATCAGGAGGACGAGCTACCTCTCGTAACATATACAGTTGATGTTGACACAACGGAAGTTTCTCATTAAATGCCTAATCATTTAGAAGAGGCAGAAGTATCCAAAGAGGAAAATGAAGTAGATGAAAGCGAAGATAAGGAGAAAGAGGTAGATAAGGACGAGGAAAATGAAGAAGATAAAATTTCAGAAGATGATTGAAAAGAAAAGAAAATATAAATATGTTTAACCACTAATTAATCTCCATGTAACAACTATTTAGACTTGTGAAATGTACTATTATTTTGTTTAACCCCTAATTAATCTCTATGTTTCCATCAATCTTACCAGATGGCACCCATGACCCAAGCGCGTCGCTTGAGAGAGGCACATATGGCTGTTGAAGAGGAAGTAGTACCTTCTACTGCTGAGGAGGAAGTGCCACCTTCTGTTACTGAGGAGGTGATACCTAAAACAGATATCAAGGTTAAGGAAGAAGTGCTACCTCCTACTATTAAGGAGGAAGTGATTCCTAAAGCCAAGATCGATTTGAAGGAGGAAGTGGCACCAGAAGGAAGTGGCACCGGGAGTTTCAGTCACCCAGCTCCTATAGCTGATCTTGATCACCTGGACCCTTCTTATGCGCAGTGGCTGAGGGATATCTGCCCCAGCGTAAAGCGTAGAGTTATATATATGATATGACTTTTGACCGAAATTGTCTCAAGTAGACTTATTTCTGGATTAGACTTGGATATTTTGTACAACTTTGGATGTTTCTTGTTATTTTCTAGACTTTGTTATTATCGAGACTTGGATGTTTCTGGATTACTTTATTGTTATTATCTAGACTTGGTTATTATTAGACTTTGATGTTTTTGGATGTTATTATCTGGACTTGGTTATTATCTAAAAATTCAATGGAGGGTTGCACTGGGTCTATTTTTATAAACTGTGATTTGTTAAATGCGTGCAGATTTGATTTAGAATATGTATTACATTTTTTGTATATATCTATTTTTTATCATATTTTTTTATCAGGTATGGTCGGACGAAGAGGATCGTACCTCGATCATTCCCGAGGTAGGGCAGCATCCCGTTCATGTAGAGGTTCCATTGGTGGACGGAGTGCCCCTCCATTATCGGATGATGGTTTCAGACCCTCATCTCCTAGTACTCTAATGTACCGACCAGTCACATCTTCGACTGCATCGACGGTACATGGCATTACTCCTGGGACGGATAGTTTCAGGCCTGAGACTACCCCGTCCAGCAATCCTCCTGCTGATGGCACTATAGAGACAGAGGAGTGGGTGGATACTACAATAAATATGGCCTACAATAGCATGCGCCGAACGCTATAGAAACCCTTATATAGCATATTTTGTCTGCTATAATTTCCTCCGCTATAGTATGTGAATGCTATAACATTATAGCGTTCTTGAATGCTGTAGATAGATTATAGCATTCATGAATGTTGTGGATGGTTTATAGCATTCGCGAATGCTGTAAATTAATTGTAGCATTCATGAATGTTATGGATGGTCTATAGCATTCTTGAATGCTGTTGAAGAATAATAGCGTTCATGAATGTCGTAGATGGTGTATAGCGTTCTTTAATGCTGTTGATTTACTATAGCGTTTCTGAACGCTGTCGATTTTTTCTAGCATTTTGAGTGCCATAAATTTGCTACACAATTTCATATCTGAATAACCTGTTCTATATCACATACAATTAACCTGTGCATCATAAAAATTCATGCTGAATTGAAATTTTGATTTCAACAATTTCAATCGCAACTTCCATTCAATCAATCAAGATATATAAAATGTTTGCCAAAATAAATAAATTCATATATTTTTTAATTAAAATATTCAAGATGTACAAAAAGTTGTTGTACGTCTAAAGTGATTGAAATAGTAGTCCAAAATAAATTTTTCATGTAAATAGAATCTAAGATGTACAAAATGTTTGTAACCTAACTCTAGTCCAAATTCAACTAAACCATTCCATTTTCATACAAAATGTCTCACTACACCAAAACACCCATATTCCAACAGTCTAAACATGTTAGAAAAAATAATTCTAACGGGTATATTCCGTGAGTATTTAGGCGTGGGTAATATTACTAACTACCTTTCTAACGGACATGCCCGTTAGTATTTAAAGTTTTCTAACGGCTGTAGCCGTTAGTAATTATTTTTCTAACAGGCATATAAATATATGTGGATATAAATACTAACGGGGCTATGGCCGTTGGAAGATTTTAAAAATATAAAAAAAAACAATTTTAGAATTTAATACTAACGGGACTGGGTCGTTAGTATGTTTAAAAAAATGGAAAAAAAAATTAATTTTAGAATTACTAACACGAGAGTAATTCAAATTATTTGCTTTTCCTATATTTCAATAAAAATGTGCACCTATCTCACCACTTGCACCTGCAATTAATTTTAGAAGGGCATGAAGGTGTTTTAGCAAATAAATGATGTCAGATGGGATTCTAGCTGACAATTCAAGGAAAGAACATGGATTTCACTTGCAAATTTTTGACAGCAAGGAAATTTATTAATTTTTACAAACCTTGAGGGGATTACCTTCAATTACCCATAAAAATAGTTGCAGCAGAAGTAGAATCTTGAAAACAAAATATCTGAAACGAAGTTTAGCACTAAAATCTTTAAGAACCATCTTACTTCTTTAACAAATATCTGAAACGAAGTTTAGCCATTGATAAGTTGAAATCCATTTTGTTGATCATGTTCCACAAGATCCAAAACATGTCACAAAACAAAGGGGTTTGAATGCTTATACACAAATTAATGAAAACATTGATCAATTTGATCTTCCCATTAAATATGCCCGTTATGATGTAGCTACAGATGCATAGAATAAAAATCTCAGAGTGATATTTTTAAGGAATATTTTTAGCTATTGTAGTCAAAAGCAAATATTCAATTTCATAAGGGGCCTCAAAGATTTTGCATTGTGACAATGTGTTTCCAAAGTTAGAAAACAAGAACCAGAACATCTCTATGAATATCATGTCTCGATATGATCCCATGAACAAATAAAAACATTGTAAAATTGCTAATAGAAGTACATTTGACACTAACCAGTATGTTCCAGCTCCCTGAGATGTAAGCTCCATGCCCTGGGATCCAACGTCATTCTCAACTATCTTGCTAAGACCAAAATCTGTCACTTTCGCAACACCGACCTCATCAAATAGAACATTCCCAGGTTTCAAATCATAATGAATTATCCTTTGAGCTCTCTTGTTCAAATAAATAAGGCCTTGAAATATCTGGACAATTACTATTCTAGCTTCCCTCTCAGGAAGAATAGGTGTTGCTTTCAGGACCGCATCAAGATCTTTCCCTGGAGTTAGTGAGAAAAAAAAAGACTCATCAGATTTCCTTTTCCTAGTTTAAATAACAAGCGTTTTTAAAGCTATATTCCAGCTATTGAAATTCAAAATGCTGTTTAAGGTTACTTGACTCGAGTTTATACAATAAACAAAATTAGATTATTAAGAAAAAAATTTGGTCTCTGACAGTCTGAATTGCACCAGACTACTCTCGACTCCTATGAAAGGGAGAACCTCAACACATGGTTACTTACATCTGATTATGTTCTTAGTCCCAAAAATTTGGGATAAAGGCTTTGTTGTTGTGGTGCGTTATGTTCTTAGTGAAACCTTTCCTGTCTCTATAAGCTCATGTTCAGAAAATTTTGGAATATGTTGCTTCGGCAATGATGAAGATTGGAAAACATGGTTTTCATTAAGTGGAGGAGGCTGAGAAACTCGGCCACGTTCATGGACCAAGAACACCATGCTAGCATAAACTGTAAACATAGAACACTTTAAAAATGAATCTGGAACTAGTGAATGAGCATGAAATGATCCCAAAATAGTGAGCTGCATTGGACATATTTTCAACAAGTGTTTAGCACATTTAAGATCTAAACTTGGTTTTCCAGTGTTTGAGATGTGTAGGAGGTGTGTCCAAGTTTTGTTTCCTTCCGACATCCTACACAGCAACAACGCCAGTTTACTCGTGTCCATACTTGCTAGGCGCAAAGAGAAGCAAGATAAGTAAACAAAAACTTGCAAGTACAAATGGGTAATTGTTAAAACTGAATAAATTAGTTGCAGTTAAGGGATATAGATGAATTTTATTGGCTATAAAAGGTCGGTAAGGAAGCAAACATACCACTGCAATACTGTAAGACAGTACAGAAGGTATTATGGTCAATCTCAAAGATGTCCCATAGCCGCACAATGTGTGGATGTATCAGTGTCTTATGGATGTTGTATTCACGAACTGCATGGCGTATGTAACTTTGCTTCTTCTCTTCACTCCATTGAGCATTCAGCCCATGCAGCTTACACGCAACATATCTATTCTCCAGTAAATCATATGCCTGCTCGAAACGTTGCACTTCAGATCACTGCAAAAGAGTATGTTGAACAATGTCTACAAAGGTAGCGAAGTAGTATTTAATTTATAGGGAGTCTAGAGAGGAATCTACATCAGGATACACCAATGATAATCATGATACACCAACTATAGCGAAGGTTCAAAACTCAAAGGCTGAAATTGTAGGAAAGATATCATACATGATCCTCAAATCCTATGATAATCTTGGACCTGTAACCATACAAAAAATAAGATATTTTAGAGACTTATGCAAAAAATTCAACAAAAAATATATCAATAACAGTTACATGATTAAACATTTAAGGATGTAACACAAACCAAGAAACAAAGATAGTAGGCATGATTAGTTAATCAGCTATACAGTTTGGCATACTTTGTTCTCTTATGTAACTATAAGAAAGACACTTCACTATAATGCAACAACAATTAGTATGGAACTAACCATCTGCTGTTACAACACGACCACAAGAATTCATGAGATTACCGATATAACCAGGAGAAGAATAAAACCAAGCAAAATTGAACACACAAAACTCTATGATAGCCCAAAAGCTATGGTTCAGTAGCAGCAAATTAAGGAAGGTAATATAAAAGTAGGGGATTTCCATTCCCACCACTGAAACTTGCCAAGCAATAAATGTTTTGAAGCTCCTCATTTGAAAAAAACATAAATCCTACATATAACAACAATAGCAGCAGTAGCAAAGCCTTTATCCCAAAAAATGCTCACCTTGTTACCAGGAATAAGTCTAGAACATGAGACAAATTTTCTAGGCATCCAAAGACATCTCATGCATCAGATAAAAACATGCCAAAGATTTGGTTGATCCTGCTATAGTATATGTTAGAGCATGATGTTAATGCTAAAGAAATACATTCCTTTTTCACAGATTGCTCTCAACTCTTCAGGACAAACTTGCCCTAGCATCACCTGATGGGTGAAATAGCTCAATGTAGTACATGTACCAAATATAGAAGAACGATGAAATTTTGTGAAAGAATGAGTTTTAATAAAACCTCCATTTTCTTATGACAAAAAGGTTGAAAAGGGCTATTCTTCAAAATGGCTTCCTTAGAGTTCCAGAAATCTTTCACTTCCTCGTCAGAAATAGCACATTGGCGTACAAGGAACTCAATGAACATCTCTGCCGAAGGTCCACTAAAGTAACAGTGGGAAGCCATAACAAGAAGTAACTGGCATATAAATAGTTTGGTATCAATTTCATGACTGAACAAATGTTTCTTGAAAAATTAACAAGTTTATGCCAAAGAACTAGAAAGAAAGATTGAAATAAAAGAAATGTTAGAAAAGGAATGGTGCATCTCCAAGGAAGTTCAAACAAGTACCTCAGCGAGTGCCATTCGAATACCCAAACTCTGCTCATCTAACAGCAATTTCACAACTTCAGTAAGTAAAATCCTTTTACCATGCCAAGCTTCTAACAACCTTTAGAGACAAAACAGCAGGAATAAGTATACACCAGAAAGCTGGAAGTCATCTAGTCAAAATATCAGACTACTGATATTACAGTATCCAAGCAAGATATGTTAACCCAATGCCAAAAAGTACCAAATAAAGAAGAGAATATTACAATAATCGTTCACACAGTTCATGACATTTGCAAAAAATAAATCCGATATTCTAATCCAAAATTATTGATATTGTTGATATTGCTGATTCCGATACTCATAGGAAAAATTCGAAACCGATTCGATAGTACGACCTTGTCTAAAAGACATAAATATAAATAAAAAGATGTAGACCTTATACAAGTTCTGCGCATACATCAGCACAATGATATATAACTAGTAAGGCAATTGATAAAATTTCTTATGAAGTGTCATTTAACAAATGGTAAAAATATTGGAGGACCGACCATATATAGACAGAGTATTGCCTGATAGATTGAGAAAAAGAGTACCTCGTCTACGGATGAGAGCTCTTCAACAAGTATCTAAAACCAGGAGATGGTGGACATGAGTACTTCAGCCTGATGAGAGCTCTTCAACAAGTATCTAAATAAAAATATATTTCGGAATCAAAACATACATCTTCATACATACATCTTCATACCAAAAAATAATTAGTTGACAAAGCCTCTGAACAGTAAGCACTATGCAAATAACTATGCAAATAATTAGAAGTCCGAATGGTTTAAACAGTCTAAAATCATATGTTCTTGTTGCTTACTATTTCATGTAGTGGTTGCAAAGCTAACAACTTCACGATACCTGCAATGCAAATCCAAATTAGGACATTTAATGGAAATAAGATAAAATTATGAAGTTAAAAAGATGAAAGTATTAATAAAACCTTCTCCCTCCTCTTTTATCCGGGCTTGGGACCGACAATGCAAAGATAAGCAATGCACTGGCAGAGTTAAAAAGTTTTTTTTAATATCTAAAAGCATCACATATATAACTGGTAAACATAATCAAAATACTTGAAAGCATCATAAACATGTATTTTAAGGTTCATCTACATAAGCTAAATAAAACCAACAAAAGACAACAATGTTTAACAAGTTTCAGTCCATAACATTCCTGCAAAAGATAACTAATACTAAAAGTAAGATAGAGATCATCAAACATACTCCAACCAACAATCTAGCCAAATTAGGAATCCTCCATCGACCAAACCCGCAAAAGTATGATTTCCCCCTTGTGGAGGGTCGAATAAAGGAGCATCAGGATCAATCACTTCCTCAACATAAACCTTCTTCTCTCCGTATCCAACTTTTTTAAAATGACACATATTTGATGTAGCATCTGTGACGACATACCCTTTTGCCAATTTTTTACCGAACTTATCACACAAGATAACTTGGGGGTTTCTTGTAGGAGGCACTGGACAAGGAGAATGAGATATGCCACCCGTGGCAAAAACAGTATCTATGTTTTGAGATAAATGAAGAGAGCGAGGCACTGAACTAGAACCGGGGTCACTTACTGGTGAATTCACAACTGCCGGTGACTTTGTTGTAATTTTTGATAATATAGCCTGCATAAGACCCTCAAAATTATCCATGCGCGAGTCAACAAGTGATATCATTTCATCTTTGAATGATGCTAGTTCTTGAGATGATTTCTTATGTTGTTCAAGTTTTGATTTCTTTGTCAATTGGTAAGGAAATCTAAAGTTGATATTAACATAACTGAAAGAAATACTAAGAGTTATATTAAAAAAAATAAAAAGATTGGATATGTGCCTATAATCTTTAAGGACAGAAGGGAAACATAAATCATTAACAATCTTTTCAAACCATCTCCAGAAGGGAAACATAAATCATTACCAATCTTTTCATATTAAAAAAGTACATGTAGTAATTAAAGTACAAGAATCAATTGCAAAGTAGAGCCCTCTTGTTTGAGAAGCTCTGCCTCTAATTCCAATATCTAAGCAGGAACATATTGTTGCAACAAAGCTTCCAAATGAGGTTGGTCTTCAAGAGTAGATTGAACCATTGGTATCTCTAAGTCGTCTACTTGACAAGTCAATCTCTTCGGTGAGTGTATCACTACCCACCAACCAGGATTTCTAAGATCTTTCGAGTAAAATACTTGACTTGCCTCAGACGCGAGAATGGCAGGCTCATCTAACTCACTACTGGAACTCTTAAACCTATCAAAATTTACCATCACTAGGTTTGAGTCTGGGCACTGCTTACAACCATTGATTTTGTCCTCCACCCTTACCCAGTCGCAATAAAACACTACCTCCTTAAATATTGTATAGTCCAGCTCAATTATCTGCTTGATAACTCCATACCACATGGTCCAAGCGTCTTTGAAGTTTTTATCACTTTTCCTTGCTCTAAATGTAGTCCATGCTCTCAAACAAACACCGCTATCTTGTGTGACTACACCATCATCGTGAGATCTAGTAGAGAATACAAAGCCGTTAGCTCTGTACTTTCTGTATGTTTTAACTATGTGATTTGGCCCTTGAACTAATCGCCATAACATAGCCTTTGTCTCTGTATCCCCGGCAATAATCAGCTGTATGCAATGATAATTAAAAAATAAAGTTAAAATAAGAAAGTGAACTTAGCTAATGCAAAAAAGTAAAAAATAAAATAAAAAACACCTTTTCATATAACCAAGGGATGAAAGAAGTCTGAATTTCTATTTCTGTCAATTGAATCCCCTTTCCTTTTCCATGTAAGGCAGATCGGATTGACGTTTTATATTCACTGCAATTTGTTCATAATAATTAACAAGCTTATTATGACAAAATCTATATGCGAACATCTACGATACATAAAAGAAGACAACATACTTATAATATTCATCGAGTCCATCAACATTGAGACGAAAGAGGACCCATCGACGTATTTGTTGAAATTGTGTAGGTTCAAGCATCATAGATTTATCGTCGAGTAAAGGTCCTTCATCAGAGAAATCCCCATTATCTTCTAGGAAGGCTTCATGTGTATATTTGTGATTTCCCTCTTGCGGATTTGGCATATACTCCATTGCATATCTAACGGACTCGCCAACAAGATAGGATTCCGCAATGGATCCTTCAACATACCGCTTATTGCTCGGTATATCTTTAAACTCCTTCATATGTCTGTTCGTAAACAATACATATGGAAAATAATGGATTAGATGTTGTAACAATTAAAAAGTATATAATGAATTAAGATACAAAATAAATTACTTACTGTTCAAAAGGATACATCCATCGAGGTGCAGTAGGTCCACACAATAATGCTTCATCAGCTAAATGGACGCTAAGGTGGACACTGATATCAAAAAATGCAGGTGGAAAATGTTTCTCTAGCACACATAATGCTTCTGCCACCATGTATTTAGCTCGTTGGATATCCTTTCTAACTAGGATTTTTGAACATAATAAGTTAAAGAATAAGCTTATCTGCTGAATAGCTCTTCGCAAATCTGGATGTTTTGGAAATGCATGTTGAAGCAATACTGGCAATAAGTACTCTAAAATAACATGATAATCATGGGACTTCATAGAGTGCAAACCAGGTGGATTGAGAGTGACAATATTGCTCAAGTTAGACGAAAAGCTAGAAGGGAGCTTTAAGTCTTTCAATATTTTACAACATTCTCTCTTCTCGTCTTTATCCAAGACAAATGATGATGTTGGTTTTATCTGTTTTCTAGTCCTTTCATCTAGAGTCATCCACTGGTCATTGTGCAAGCCCAACCGTTCCATATCCAACCTTGCATTTATGGTATCCTTTGTCTTCATCTTGTTATCTAAAATTGTATTAATTAAATGCTCTGCCACGTTCTTCTCAATATGCATCACATCCAAGACATGACGAACTTGATGAGAACTCCAGTATTCCAAGTCAAAAAATATTGATCTCTTATACCATGCCTCTTTAGCTTCAACTATATCATCAGTCTTCCGCTTTCGACCTGGAGCTTTTGGAATTTTTCCTGGTATATACTTAATATTACTCAACTTTTCTACAAGTGCATTTCCATTTAAACGAGGTGGAGGAAGTGTATATTCTGAGGAGCTAAGCCCCAAATATCCACCACCTCTAAAGGGATGATTCATGCTAAGGAACATACGATAGTTTGTGTAAACCTGTTTATTACTACATTCAAGATGGATAGATGGAGTGTTGTCTCCGCAAACAGGACAAGCTTTGTATCCATATGTTATGCACCCAGATAAATTTCCATATGCTGGAAAATCATGAATACCCCACATCAACATAGCTTTCAAAGTAAAATGTTGGCCTTTGTAACTGTCATAAGCTGGGACCCCTTCTTCCCACAGTTGCTTCATCTCCTCCACTAGTGGTTGAAGGAAAACATCAATATCTTGACCAGGTGCCTTTGGCCCAGGTATCAACAAAGACAACAGCCGAAACTCACGCTTCATACAGAATGAAGGTGGAAGATTATAAGGAACCACCATGACAGGCCAACAACTATAGCTAGAGGATTGGATACCACGTGGATTAAAACCATCAGTTGCTATTGCAAGCCAAACATTATGTTCTTCTTCAGAAAAATTTGGCCACTTATTTCGAAACATTTTCCATTGAGGCGAATCAGATGGATGTCGTAAATAATCCCATGAAGATGTTGCTCGGTGGTGCCAAGTCATTTCTCGTGCTATCCATGGTATGGTATACAGTCTAACAAGTCTTGGAATCAAAGGAAAATGTCTCAGTATTTTCTTGGGTTCTTTACGAAGGCTTCCTCCCTTTCGCATGGTCACTGTGTATCTCGGTTCTCCGCATTGAGGACATTCCTCTTTATCTTCATTATCTTTCCAATATAAAACACAATTATTGACACATGCATGAATGAATATGGCTTTCATACCCAAGTCTTTCATCTTACTCTTCATAACTGGATACTTTTTCGGCAACGTATTTCCACTAGGGAGCCACCTTTTCAACATTAATAAAAGTGCTGTCACACTATTTCCCGACCAACCAAACTGTTTCTTTAAGTTGTGCAGCTCCACAATTGCAGAAAGAGTTGTCTCAGAACCTTCACATGATGGGTACAGCTTCTCAGTTGATAATCTCTTATATTCATTGTACTTCTCATTAACGACGTAAGGTTCTTCTTGAACTCCTGCACCACCAACATCCTCATCATTTAAATGAGGTGCTTCATTAACACCATATAAATCATCGATAAAGTCTCCAATTCCTACCCCTCCCCCATCCTCCATATTTTTGTCATCCATGGTTTCCTCTTCAACCTGTTGCAATGGTGGATTCTTACAAATATTACTAGATGGTTGTTCACCATGTAAAGCCCATAAAGTATATGACATTTTAATGCCATTCCTAACTAAATGGCTTTCAACAATTTTTTCTTGAAATCTTAATTTATTTCGACACTTAACACATGGACAAGGTAATGTTGTCAACCCCGCTGCACGATTTTTAATGGCAAATTCAAGAAAATCTTTAATTCCCTTTGTATATGCAGGGCCCAATCTATCATTTTCATTCATCCACTCTTTGTTATTTGGTTCCGACATACTGCATCATAAAACAAAAACTTCACAAAATTAGAATACAATATTTATTAAGATAAATATTAAGCAAAGGAGTTAAAATTTGGTGAGTATGCGTAAGGGAGATATAATCGAATCATCCAACCAAAAAAAGGATGTTAGCTATTAAGAAACATTATATACAAATGAGATGATACAAAACGCAAGAACAAATTTGTGTGAGAAACAAAAAGGAGCATTAGTTTCTGATCACGCTATAATTTCATTTTATTAAAGTATCATCCATGAAAGGTTTAGGTACTATCATCAATATGCCAACCTAGAAGATTGGTTCTCCAATAAACAAATCTCAATAGGCAATCCCAAAAATATTTAGTTATTTACTTATATAATGTAATTATTGTTATTATTCCAGGGAGGTTCTTCAAAGTAATATCAATTCATTAAAAGAACATCTTAAAAATGAAAAGGTAATCCAAGAGGTATGATCCTTGCATATAATTATAAGAAAATTCAACTATTCAGTTATGTTGCATGTGCAACAGAAAGATTGACATAAGAAAAAAGGTATTTGCAATAGATACCTAAGTAATTCGCTCAAATATCGGCTAAGATGTTATCATAATATTCGCAATAGATACCATCTCACTGTTGGAATGTGACATTTACCTACTTGACAAAATATTCGTAACCTAGGCTCTGATACTTATTTGATGCGAGACCGAGACATGACTATAGGACTCCCTGGAGGATCCATCAATTCATGGATCTAGTTTTGAGATAATGTAGAAGCCAAATTACGAGTAATAATTATATTATGTTAAACTATGGCCAAAGAAGTTGGGTGGATTAATCATTCAAAATACTTGCTTTATTCTTTAATTGCTTTTGAGCTCCTGATTGCTTTAATAATGCAGCTGGTTGGTTCTATTACTTTGGAAAAGCTTTTTCAGGTTCACTTTTGCCTCTTTATCTTTGCCAATTTAATTAGAATTCTTCCATCACTTTTGTAGGGTCATAAGTAATGGGAGCTGATACATATATCAGCTGAGGGGATATGGTTGAGTATTAATTCCACATGTTGCATATTGACAGCACTGATTCACACTGTGGCATGACTTTTATATCATTCGTTTCTTTTTGTGATGTGGGGAGTTAATTTTAGTTACAACTTGGATCCAAACATTTAACTTTATGACAAAGGTGGGGAAGGGTGATTTTCCAGCTTTAGTAGCAAATTCTAGTGGTGTAGAACTACATGAAAATCCAGCTACGGCACATTGTCTCCATGGATAGTTTTGAAATAAAGTATGACATATATCCATATATATATATATATATATATATATATATATATATATATATATATATATATATATATATATATATGTTATATCGATCGAATGGTGCAACACCTAAAATTGGATGGATGATAAGTCGGATACATGTTGCTACACCCCACTATTGGGATGTGAAATATTTTGTTATCCACCATGTATAAAATATAGTATTAATTCTTAGAAATATGTAGAAACTTAATTTTAGTCGGTCACGACTGCTACTTAAGCATGGCACCATTAAAGTTGACTTCCATAGATATGTACTACATGAACCTTAAACCTTAGGCTCATCGAAACTGTTGGAACTTAGGATGGCCACCGGTATATACCAAAATCCCAGTCAAGACATAAACCATGAAATAGTCATGTATACTTACTTCTTCTCCTGTTATTTACATGCATATAATCTATCCTATATATTTTCGAGATGAATTAACCTGAAGATTGTACAACTATGATCTAAACAATGTCATATAAGAACCATGCATATATGGAATATGTTGTCGAATGAGATTTTGCCTTTTTGCAACAAAAGATGTTCAGAATATTGAGTTTCATGTGGATAAGAATAATAGTTACAGTTGGTCATTAAGGCATGGTCGGTCTCTCAAGCAAACTTCTTTGCCAAACATTAAGTGTAACATACCCTTCGAAAGGAAGTAAGTCAAAAGATTCTTGTGTCATACAAGTTCTTGTGGATAGCTTTGGAATAAATGCCCACGAATAATATCCTAGAATAATTCTTTGATTCTCAAAAAACAAATTTCTTAAGAATTATTGACAAACACATTAATTAATATCAGGAATTATAATTAGAATAAATTCACTTAACAAAGATGAGAAACTAGACGCCTAATGTTATGAAAAGAGACACGCCTAATGTTATGAAAAGAGTATCGAGAATATATATACAATTGATAAGAAACTTGTCCAACCCATAGGAAAATATCATTTTCCATGGAAAATAACTATTTTCCGTGGAAAATAATGGCAATCAAACACCCAAATTATGTTTTCCATGGAAATTTTTTTAAATTCCATGGAATTTTTTTCCTAGGAAGATAATTCCATGGAATCAATTTCTTTTCCACATATTTTCCACCTTGCAATCAAACACACCCTAAATGGGAAACTTCTTTGATGTTACAAGGTGAAAAATAAATTAATTCCACGGAATTATTTTACTAGGAAACAAATTCCATGGAAAATAAATTACACGGAATTGATTTGGGTGTTTGATTGTCGTTATTCTCCATCGAAAATAGTTATTTTTCATGAAAATTGATATTTTCCTATTGCCCCCGCCAGATTTATTTTCCACCGTTCTGGAGGAAAATATGGACAACGGTAGATTTTTGGAAAATAATTCCATGGAAAATATATGCTATCAAACACTACAGCTGATGGAAAATTTGTAATGGAAATATTTTCCATGAAAATAAAAGCTCAATCAAGAACAACCTAAGGGTTTTTTCTCACCCAAAAAATTAGGATTTTTTCTTACCCAAAAATCTGGTTGAAGCAAAAAAATCGAGACTTGGAGTTTGTTTGCAGTCGATGAAGACGAAACCCTCCCCGGCGGTTGATGGACTCGCCGAAGTCGAACTTCCAAGGTGGTTGCCGGAGTTGCCGCGGTTGAAGAACTCGCCGAAGTCGAACCCGCGGTTGAAGGAGTCGCCGAAGTCGAGATGGTCAGTTGGACCCGCGGTTGAATAAGAGAAAGGGAGAGGGCGTGAGAGAGAGATCAGGGAAAGAGAGAGAGAGAGAGAGAGAGAGTTGATGGTATATATGTTGGGTTAAACTAGGGCTTTTGTCCCTCAGATTTTTTGGAGGGAATTGGAAAACCTAGCGCCAATTTTTTTTTTTTGGCTTTTGTCTTTTCACCAACTTATTTTATTTAAGGAAAAAATATATATATATATTTGTAACAGACTATAGTGAATACTAACGGACCTACATTGTTAGTAATTTCTAACGGACTTTAACTGTTAGAAAGGAGAAAAAGGGCCCATTAGAAATTCAGCAATTTGGTGTAGTGTCTGTAGGCCAAAATGCATCTCGATCGACTCTTTCCTTCTAGCTTATATTCACAACCATCAAAAATTTACTCGCCAACCTACACAAAATTGAGAAGAAAACACATTAGCATTATTATATAAAAAATAAGTTCACACAAGATCATGTATCCATGTATTTCATAAAGATTTATCTTTGTTGCATTTGTATTCCAGTATTTCTTCTACTTTTCTAATGATCTGGTATCAATTTATATATGTTACCTACATGCAAGAATACACACTAAGATGCAATACATCTACGAAACCTTTGTAAGAAAAAAGTTGGACTAGGAAGAGTATGTATGTGTACAAGTGTCAGAATACACACTAAGATTCAATCTATACTCTCTTCTTTCATGATTTAATTTATACTCTTTCATTGTATGCAACACCTGATATTTGAATGAGCCTAACTTTTGCTACATATCTTGTAAATATATAACTAGAACACAGTATGAAATCAGTTGACGGGTTTTGGTAAGTCTCTTTCTGGCCCTGACATGTAATGAAAATATATGTCGGTTGGTTTTGGTTGTGTTAATTTTTTCTCACTTTTTGTCGCATGTTTAGCATGTGACTTATACTCAACCCTCTCTGCCCCCTCAACCATTTCTATAATCAGTGTGACACAATTACATCAATAAGCCCAAACTATATTATTTTAGTGAATTGTTTCGTAACTATGGAAAAATTGATGACATTCCATGAAAGCAAGAAACAAAGAAAAGAAGGGTTTAGGGATAACCTCATCATCCCGTTCTGGCGATGCATCAGCCTGCAAGTATGAAAACATTCAATATTAGTTTTTTTTTCCAAAAAAAGGTTATTAATCAATTTAAACCATATTGAAAATGAATAGTATAAGCATGGCGAAGTTTGTACTTCATCATAAGCAAAAAGAGGCTAAGACTGGATATTTAACAATAAGAGAGTCGATAAAAAAAACATAGACACCATTTATATTGAAACGAAGAACATTTTGCAGCATCTGTCCATTAGTACTTTACATACAATCATCCAAACCAAGCCCCCCGACTTCATGACCCTCGTCCAACACCTCATAGTTAAAGGTAAGTACAAAGAGTACTTGCAATGACAATTTTACAAGCACGAGAGTATTTAACAAAAAGTAAAGGCCCTGAAAGAAAATTTTCTAAAACAAAAGATAATGTAGAGAAATTTATAAAATGAGACTAATCCAAATCATGTATCGTAATCATGTCCCCCATGGACGTGTCTTGCTTGCTAGAATTTTATATTAAAACACATGACGATAAAGAACTAAAAATGGAAGAAGCAACATGACAATCTACAACGACTAAAAGGTTTCACTTTTCATGCTAAAATGTGAAGCGAGTACCTTTAACTATTAAAAAAAAGCCATACAGCTCCCTAGTTTTCCAATATGGGTATCAATCCTAAGCTTCTAGAGTTAGATCCAGCTTATAATTAAAGATCAAGTCTTGTAATTATACCCATATATAAGAAAAGAATATTAGAACTTTATGTTAAAATCTATACAAGTCATCCTTGTGTACCCATAATTACCCAAAAATAAACATTGGATCCAACACAAAGCTTAATTTAGCAACAATGATTCTAAGTAACATAATAAACAAAAAAAACTCAAGAATCATCACAATTTAGGAAGCACCTTCAAGTAATAAAAAAAAAGCCAAAAAAAACTTAATTTTCCTACATGGGCCTCGCAATCCTATATCTTCCATTCTTAAATTTCAGCTTCCAACTAATGACTAGGCCATGCAATTCTACTCAGAACATCAAAAAAAAAAAACTTTATGCCAAAATGCAGGACAAGAAATTTTTTCCAAAATAAAGATTTGATTCAGCACAAAACTCAATTTCGTGGCATGGGTTGAAAGTACAATAAAGTTTGGATTCAACACAAAGGCTTTTCCAGATTTGTTGTATCTATGGCGAGATTACAATATTAGTCGATACGGATACGTAATGGCACTAATCTATCTTATCTATTTTGGAAAGTCCCTATCGATAACCGATACCAATATTGGGATTTTCTTACCTTATCAATTCAGCAAAAAAAATATTAAAATAAAACAGAAGCAGTTTGTGATAAACAGTTTTTGCACAATGATTTAATCAGAAGATCAGCAAGCTACCAGTTAATCACGAAACAAAGGTCTGAAATCTTCGAAAGTACTAAATTGCATATACCGGTACTCATAAGAAGGGTCCAAAACATAGTAGAAGAAGGAAAACTGATATTTGGTTTCCCGCAAGTAAAAGTTTTGTGGATTCTGCGACATAGTAGAACACATGTCACCAACATATCTAAAAAAAGATTTTAGTGACATATAACACCTTATTTCGCTAAAATGTGTTGCTAAAAATATAATTTCTTGTAGTGAGTTATGCGTAGAAGAAGGAATATTAGGGGAGTTTAGGCTATGAGTTTTGTAAATGTTTGGCGCGGGTTTTATAAATTTGTATACTTTCACGCGAAATATGCTATAGTCTATTTTTTATCATGTAAAATAAAAACCTACGCCGCTTCTCCTAGGATTCGAACATGAGATCTACTTTGACATACAAACAATAGATGAATGTTATAGAGTCTATAGCATTCAGAAGACGCTATAGATAGATATTTTTATAGCACTGCATAAAGAATGCTATTGTTGACAACATTCTATAGTGGGGACTCTTGAATGCTATAGAAAAACTGCTATTGTAGGTCGTATTTGTTGTAGTGGAAGGAGGTCGCACCTACTCCATCTCTATATCAGAGCGATCCCGCATGCGTCTCTCCGGACGAGACGAGGATGGAGATTTGGTCCGACGGGCTACAAAGTAAGTTAATTAGTTAACATTAATTTATACTTATATCTATATATTCATGAATATAACTATCATTGTATAGATATCATTCCATGTCGATTCAGAGGGCATTAGGGCTATTTCTAAGGTCCAACTACGGTGGCCCTTGAATCAACTACTCGGATGCCTCGGACGAGAGGAAGTAATTCTGGTTTGCCCACTTCAAGGTAACTAAAGTATATTATTTCTAGTATGAATCATCTTTTATGCATATTATATAACTAATTATTTTAATTCTAGTAGAAAACATATTTTTATCCACCACACTGGGCTGAGATGATCGAGAAACAATTTCCTACCGTTGCCGCCAAGTTGATCCGTGTTGCGATCGACGACCAGAAGGCTCGGGAGCGCTCTGGAAGACCGATTCAAGGTTGGATCATGCCCGAGCAGTGGACTACAATGAGGACCAGATTCGACGATCCTAGGTACAAGGTATCACGACTTGTACCTAGTTTTTTGGGATACGACTACGTGTCCAAGCCCAGCCTACGCCACAGCATCGACGGGAGTACGCTGTCTATGATATCAATGGTCCATAACAGGTACACAGTTAATATATATCATCCACAACTAAGTCATGCCAAAGAGATTTAAAACTTAAAGTCTCAATAAATTATTTAAAGAAAAATCTACTATAACTCAAGATAGTCTCAGGAACAAATCCGCTAGAAATAAATATAAAATCAACTAGAACTAAAGTCCTCTAAGCTCACTAGCTAAGAATAATACGAAAGAGCATAAGGAAGAAATATGCTATACTATATCAGTAGAAGCAACTGTCACATTGGTAACGTCAGTGTCACCAAGATACGCACCATAAATCTTGGGAAAAACCACGTCGTCGAAAGCTGAAAAAATAGTTATCCAGTCAGGATTAGATCAAGATAACCATAAACTATATTACACAATATAATATACACATACGAAGAATAACAATAAGGAAAAGTGGAATATAACATAATACAAAAGGGACCACTATATATATTGGAAACAGTTTGAGAGTACAATTATGACATAGAATAGTTGAAGGTATAATTAAGACACGAAGACAATATGAAAGAATGACTAATATAGGACAAACTACTAGACAATATGTCAACATGAATTAAGTCACGTGTACTATGTGTTTTAGAATGTAAATGTTCTGCATGTGGACAGGTTAGGACATCTGGCAGTCGGTACGTAAGGTACAACGACTGCTACTAACATTGACATTGGAGAAAACTTGTACATTGTATAGACCACATACATACTAGTTGTATTCCCCTCCCAACTCTCTCACAAGTAAATATGATCACTTTACCATTAACTTAAACATTGAACATTTGAACATTAGACATTGAAAAAAAGTATTAAGTGAACATGTATGATCATGATAACAAGTATAACTCTCGTGCACCAATGTTATAAAAGATAAGACTAATAGTTTTAAGGAAAAGAACAACATGCAACATAAAATAAAGACAACATAGGTCATAGTGATACTTGCCTTGCCCAAAAAAAGGATGAAGTCACAACTCACGACATTGTCCGATATACCCCGACACATAAATGCTCATAAGTTAGATATAAAAATCCCACTCTAAAAACTATAGAAAGTGGCTAAAGGTTTTGATATAACTAATTTTATTTAATTTTGGAATAAATCATATAAAATCCTAATTTAATCTAATATAATCCTGAAATAAACATTAAACACAAGTTTTTGGTCCAGGAAAGTCACGGCTTCCAATTCGGGATGCATCATTGACTAAGTAGTCAAATAACACGAACTCCAGGACTTGAGTGTGCACCCTAGTACATTTTAGTGCCACGAGTGCACTAAAATCAACCGTGCCCCAAAATCACGATTTGATCAAAAGATATTACCATTATGGCTAACCGTGACCAAATCGATAATTTATCGCCAAAACTGAGTTCTATGAATTAATTAAAATAATATATGAATGTATTAATTTTTGAAAAAATTATATGTCGTATATCTCTGTGTCAGCTTTCCGAAAATTCAAACGATTCAGGATTCTGATTCCTGGTTCTCCCGGAATCTCGAAAACACCGAAATGTGTCAAATTTCGGACAACTAGCACTCTACGAATTTTCCAAAAATTTAGGTTCAAAATTTGTAAAAACTAATTAGATATTCAAAATTTTAACCTTGATACGTTTCCAAAAAAAAGATGGCGCGTGAAAAGCACGTTTAAATTGGTGGCAATCGCTTCGCAAAATCGAAAACCCTAGATGAACTCTTTTAAAAAAAATGATGCAATTACTCTAGGTTTTCCAAAAACTATATATATATATACATTAAAAAAAGGGTCGGTGGAGCCGTTTGGACGGCGGCTGGTGCTTCCATGTGGAGACATTATTTGTGCCCCCGCCCAAATTCAACGGATCTAGGGCTGCGGCTTCAACTAACCGAGCTTGGCTCGATTTGGCTTCCGAGCGTGGCTCGGAGACCGAGTCTCCCCCGCCCCAAAGACTTCCAGTTGAGCCCTGAACCCACAGCTGGGTGGTTGGAAGGTGGGCCCAGCCCAAAGCTGACAGTGTTTTTAATTTTGGGAAGGGTTTATATTTACCAGAAATTGGTTTTAAAATCAGTTTTGCCTACAAAAAATCATAATAAATACTAAAAATGATCAAAAAATTATGGAAAAATTATAAAAAAATATAGAATAATCTATTGAGCCCTAGAAAAATATTTGGGGCCAATATTTGTTCATAGGCTTGGACAGTAAATTCTAGAAGTCCTAAAAATAGGTTTTTCCTATATTAAAATTATCTAAAAAATCCAAAAATATAAAAAAATACTAGAAAATTAATAGAAAATATTTTTGACCTTCTAGAACCCGACTAAAATATTTGGCCTCTAGAATAAGCCCGTGTGCCCTTACAAAAATTCTAGAAGCCTTTCAAAATAATAATATTATAGTTAAAATTATAAATAATTATCAAAAAATTCTTAAAAAAAAAATTCAAAAACGCTAAAATAACCTATTTGGGCTATCTAAGTACCATAGAGACCATATATAACCAAATGTTAGTATATTGCACCTATAGACTTAGGTTCATGCCATTGCAATCTCGAAATAAAATTCCCACAAAAAAAATCCCAAGTGTTATTTAATCAAAATAGAAATTTTGGTAGCGGATGCTACAACCTACCCCCCTTAAAATATTTTTGTCCTAAAAAATCAAACGTCACAATAATATAATATATAACTCCTATAAGCAATCTCACGATAACTCTTAGGCTAAATCATAGAGAGTTAAATGTTTGAAAAAATCCAAAAAAAAAACTAAATCAATAACATCTAACCAACTAAACATACCCTCTTACCCTTACGGATCACACAAAGCCTTGAATAAACCATTGCTAACTGAAAGGAACGAAAAGGATATGGTTAGAACGATAGTTGCAAATATATTAAAGAAATCAAGGATGAAATCAAGCAGGATGCATAAGTGATATGATGATGAAAGACTCATTGTGTTGGGAATCCTATTTGTAGATGATATAACTCTCTTAGAAGTTATTATAAATCATATATTCAATTCTATTCGCAGGCTCACAGTTAGTACTACTAAGTTGAAGTACTAACCATGAGTTCGCAACCTTATACGAAATCAGACCTACATGGGTCACCATAAAAACTTGTCACGACCCACACCCACCTTTTTGGGATACGAGTGCGTATCCAAGCCCAGCCTATGCTACAACATCGATGGTAGTACGCTATCTATGATATAAATGGTCCATAAATAGTAAAAAGTTCACATACATCATCTACAACTAAGTCGTGCCAAAGAGATTTAAAACTTAAAGTCTCAATAAATAATTAAAAAAAATTCACTACTCCTCAAGATAGTCTCGGGAACAAACCTGGTAGAAATAAATATAAAAACGACTAGAACTAAAGTCCTCTAATCTCACTAGCTAAGAATAATACGAAAGAGCATACGGAAGAAATATGCTACTCCGCATCAATAGAAGCAATCGTCACATTGGTAACGTCAGTGTCAGCAAGATACGCACCATAAACCTAGGGACAAACCATATCGTCTAAAGCTGAAAAAATAGTTATCCATTCAGGATTGGAGCAAGATCACCATAAACTAAATTACACAATATAATATACAAGCACAAAAAATAACAGTAAGGAAAAGAGGAATATAACATGATACAAAAGGGACAACTATATCTTGCAAACAGTTTGAGAGTACAATTACGACATAGAACAGTTGAAGGTATAATTAAGACACAAAGACAATATGAGAGAATGACTAATATACGATAAACTACTCGAAAATATGTCAACACGAATTAAGTTACTCTGCGCTATGTATTTTAGAATACAAGTGTTTCACATGTGGATGGGTTATGACATCTAGCAGTCGGTATGTAAGGTGCAACAACTGCTACTAACATTGAAATGGAGAAAACTTGTACATTGTGTAGACCACATGCATACTAGTTGTATTCTCCTTCCCGACTCTCTACAAGCAAACATGATCACTTTAACATTAAGTTTAAACATAAACATTGAACATTTGAACACTAGACATTGAAGAAAAGTATTAAGTGAACATGTATGATCATGACAACAAGTATAACTCTCGTGCACCAATGGTATAAAAGATAAAACTAACAGTTTTAAAGAAAAGAACAACATGAAGCATAAAATAAAGGCAATATTGGTCATAGTGATACTTGCCTTGCTTCGAAAAAAGATGAAGCCACAACTCATGACGTTGTCTGATCTATCCCGACACATAAATGATCATAAGTTAGATACGAAAATCCTACTCTAAAAATCCTAGAAAGTGGCTAATGGTTCAACAAAACTAATTCTATTTAATTCTGGAGTAAATCATCTAAAATCCTATTTTAATCTAATATAATTCTAAAATAAAGATTAAACACAAGTTTTTGCCCCGAAAAAGTCACGACTTCCAATTCGGAAACCGTAGCACGCAAATCGAGGCACATCGCCGACTAAGTAGTCAAATGACACAAACTCCATGACTTGAGTATATACCCTAGTAGATTTCATTACCACGAGTGCACTATAATTGACCATGCCCTAAAATCATGATTTGGTCAAAAGATATCGTCATTATGGATAATCGTGACCAAATCGATAATTTGTCGCTAAAACTGAGTTCTACAAATTAATTAAATAATAGATGAAAGTATTAATTTTTGGAAATACTATATGTCGTAGATCTCTGTGTCATCTTTTTGTAACTTCAAACGGTTGGGGATTCTGATTCCTGGTTCTCTCGAAATCTCAAAACACCGAAACGTGTCAAATTTTAGACAACTGTCACTCTACTAATTTTTCAGAAATTTAGATTCAAAATTTATAAAAACTAATTAGATATTCAGAAATCTAACCTCGATATGCTTTCAAAATAATGGCACACAAAAAGCATATATTGTTGGCGGCAATCGCTTCGCGAAATCGGATACTCTAGATGAACTCTTCTCTAAAAAAACTGCTGCAATTACTCTAGGTCTTCAAAAAAATAGTATATATAAAGAAAAAGGGTAGGTGGAGCCGTTTGGGCGGCGACTGGCTCTACCAGTGGAGACATCCTGTGTGCCCCTACAAAAATTCAACGAATTTGGGGTTGTGGCTTCAGGTGATCGAGTGTAGGAGTCTAAAAATCAATAGGCACCCCTCTTGACAAAGCTCCAGCATCAAGTGGCGCCAGATCATTATGTTGTGCCAGTCTCATGTTGCACCTAAGCCAGGGTGTGCGAGCTCCACGTGACAAGCATCCTCGAGAAGCTGTAACGGCTGCCATCATTACTGACAGCTCTGACAGCTCGTCAGTCGAGGGAAATGCATTCGAATCCTGCGCAATGCGGCGCTCGAGGAGATTTTGTTAGCATGCAATTAATGCTGACAGCTAGCTTGCGCAAGTTATCAAGAAGTGCGAGAATCAATTGTCATATCATAAAAGACCCAGTCAAAGGTGCCAAAAGTCTAGTCGCGTGTGCGCACCACCTAGAGTGTTAGCGCCACCTGATCAACTTTTATTCAGAAGCCGGATAATGTGGCACGCATGCCACTAATCTTGAAGAACGTGTCCACTATACTGCACACGACCACGCGCATCTCACTCAAATGATGCCACGTGTCTTCAACAGTTCAAGTAACCGTTCGCGCAACTGGATAGAAAGCGTGCAACCTGAAGTGCGCGCAACTCAGAAAACAGTTATTTTAAAACTCTATAAGTAGAGTTCAAATGAGTTTTAAAGCATCACTAATTATGGTAATCTATTGACAATGTGCTGTTGCATCTTCCAGAGGCTCGTGTCTTCGATATCACATCGTCCAAGGAATAAAGTGATCGTCTTCTGATCAGATTCCTACAGTTGTACTTCTCCAAAAATCAATTATACTCTTATACTCTTTTCCTAGTTTGTAATCAAACTTTTTTTTGCAAATAAAATGATAACTCTGCTGGAGATGACTTTCTCCTCTGACGAGAAAGTAACAACTCAATGTGATACCGCAACGATCGGTAAGACGTAGAAGAGTTTGGTCGTTCAAGTTGACCAAACCGCTTACGAGACAATGATTAGTGCTGGGGGTACCAGGTGCACCGTCGTTGCTGCTAAGAGCAAAACTCGCACTGTGTGGACTCCCAAGTCTTCTATACCATCCAAGGCTTATGCGCAACTTGTGCAGACTGTCTTTCTGCCATCTAAGGTTCCTGCGTAACTTGTGCAGACTGTCTTTCTGCCATCCAAGGCTCATGTGAAACTTGCGCAGACTCTCTCTTTGTCAATCAGAACTCCTGTGCAACTTGTGAAAATTGCTTCTCTTCTGACCAAAACTCCTACACAACCCGTGCCTACTGCTTCTTCGACTCTGAACAAAGGAAAACGCCTTTTGGCTACTCCCTCATCTTCTCCAGTTCTAAACTCGGGGAAGAATCTATCTAGCGAGAGTGCTAGACCGAACAAAGGGAAGCGCCATTTGGCCTTTCCTCAACCTGCACAACCTGCACCTGTGGCCTTTCAACCACAAAATAAATGGAAACGCTCTTTAACTATTTCTTCTTCAAATTTGAACTTGGCAAGGAATACACCTATTCCAGTCTCATCACAGATTAAAGGAAAACGTCATTTCGCTACTTCCTCATCTTCTCCAGTCCTTGACTCGATAAAAAGTATCTCTGGTGGCGCCTATACGCCAGTCAGTGTAAAAGCTCTTTTGGATAGGAACTCAACTCCTCTGAACAGAGATAATCAAATCTCTGTTAAGAAAGTAAGTTCTGTTCAAACTGAACTTTCTGTTGCTCAGTTGCTCCAGGGCGAACACATGAGAACAGGTTACACAACACAAAAAGAACTTCTGTCAAATCCCAAAAATGCAACTACGAATCTTCCAATACTGCGCATCTCAAGATTCAAGCAGGATAAACGGCTAGTATCTCAGACAGATACACAAGTAGCAGATCGATCTGACCTGTGCACCTATCTCAACAGGCGCCAGTCAATACCTACTTCAGCAAAATGCAAACAGCCTGCGCCAGTGGCTAACTTGCGCCAAAAACAAACTTCTGAAGTCAAGAACCCCTTTACCTATGCTAATCAACTCAGCACCTCCTTGTACACTCAAGGAATGAAACATCTCAAGAATAGGAATCATGTTTCTAACATCATTAAAGAATATGTTCTTTCTACTTCTTTCTATCATGATGTTGTAACCGATCTTCGTAAAATTCTTAAACAGAAGCGGAAGATCACAAATCTATCTCATCCAATGCAGCCCCAAGAACATCACTGTAACCATCACCATGAGGTAGTTATCAAATGCTGTTGTCAATCAGCTAAACGGTCTGTCTTTGACCGTCTAAATTACTCTCAGGTTCCTCAACCGATGATACTGGATGAAGATGAATTGTTGTATGCCTCCGTCAACAAGACGTCTCGAAGTACTGGAGGTGGAAAGCGCCCAAGATGCAATGCATCTCGTAATCCCAGTGAACAATACTTAGATCGGATTCATGAATCTGGCGAAGGAGTATACCAATATACCAGATCAAGAAGGCGAGACACAATCGATCAAAGGATTCTTCCTTCCGACCAAGAAACAATCGGTCAAAGGAATCTTCCTTCCGACCAAGAAACAATCGGTCAGAGAATTCTTCCTTCCGACCAAGAAGCAATCGGTCAAAGGAATCTTCCTGATTCCAACCAAGTTTTCTTCCATCAAAAGGACATCCCTATCACTTATTCTAGGGATAGTTCCTTATATGAATTTGATGCTGATAGTAAAAGTTCTGAACGGACCATCTTTTCTACTAGCTCGTCTTCAACTAGAGAAGTGACTGCTTATGTCATCACAGAAGATCAAGATGTTTCCAGTTCTAACATTCAAGAGCAGAGATTTGCTGATTTGGAGGCTAGTTTGAAGAGCATGGTTGAGATGATGACAGACATACATGCTGTAATTATGACATTGCATACGGTTCCACCGGTCGCAAATCTAATTTCGACCCAAGAACCTGTAACGACATCAGCTTCCATCAATATTAGTCTGGGGGCACAGTCTCCTCACACCGCTTCCATACCTGTGCATGCTATTCCAAGTCAATCTGGTACTGGAGGTGGTACTTATCATGCAGTACCTCCTCCTAACATATCAAATCAATCCACTATTCCACAATCATCGGGAGATACCATGAGACCGTAAAACTTTTACGTACTCAATTTGAGGCTTTCAAACAGAAAGACGACTTGCAAAAGCTTTAGATCAAGCAGCCTTATCCTATAGAGTGGAAGGAACTCTATTTTCCTCCCAAATATGGACCTCCTACTATTATGCTGTTTGATGGCAGCACATCTCCAAGTCAGTACCTCAATCACTTTGAGGTAATGACCGATCAACTACAGCCAAATAATGTTCTACTTATTAGGGTGTTCGTCGGATGTTTAGCAGGTGCAGCTTACGACTGGTACCATAATTTGCCAGATGGTTGTATAACCTCTTTCTCTGGATTCAAACAAATATTTCTGGAATAATTTTTATGAGGGAACAAACGATGTTACTATGTTGGCTCTCATTAAAATTAAACAGCGACACAATGAAACAACCGAACGATTCATTGAAATCCAGATGCTTTAACTATAGACACCTGAAGTCAAACATGTTATCTATAATCAGCATATGGACTGGATCGACACAGTTTCTAGATTGTCCTTCATTTATAGTAAATGCTAAAGCGGCAGAAGAAAGTACTGACAAGTTCAAGCAATTAGGTATTCAGATGCCTAATCTTGACAAAGATGAACATGCTACACCAAATAACGGTGGCCGTCAGAACAACCACAAGGGTAAAGAAACTTTAGCTATCAATATCAAAGGCAAAAAAACTCTAGCCGTCAACATAGGTCAATCAACACCTACTCCAACGGCACCACCACAGAGAGCACCACGTGCGAAAGAAGAATACTCTTTTGATGAAGATGATGTCATGAGTATCTTTGATTGTTTGATCAAGAGCAATAAACTTTAATTGCCAGAAACAAAATGGCCAGATGAAGTAGGTAAAACTGACCACCCTAAATATTATGTTTACCACAGATTTATCGGACATCCGACTCGAGCATGCTATGTACTTAAAGGCAAGATCTAGGAGATGGTTAATTCTGGTGCTATCACTCTCCAATAAGACAAAAATACTGTAACGGCTAACGTTGTCTCTCTACAGTTTGGCAATTTTTCTGCTCAACTTGTGCAGGACGGCGTCAATCCCATCCCGAGAACTACTTTGGAGATTGTTAATCTCCCCCTTGCATGAACTTATGATCCTGTTCCTTTGTCCACTGATAAAGGGGAGATTATGTAGATTCATCCCGATTTAGTGGTTGACTTTGAAGCACCTTCTTTAAAGTCCAAGAACGCAATCAAATACAAGTCATGTCACATGATTTCGTTGGGTGAAAATTGTCCTCCACCTTTAACTGCTACTTTCATTTCGGCGATAATTCCTCCTTCTTCTTCCTCCCCTTCTGAGACAACACTGTCAAAGCCAGAAGCCAAATATCAACCAGCTTTCTATCTGTATAGTCCTCAGTCTCATGAACTAATGACAAAGATGGGATATGATCTACAAAAGGCTTCCGGCCTGAATCATGAAAAAGGATCTCCTGTACCTCTTTCTCTATGTCTTTCACACAACCAATCTTGTGTTAGTTTGGGTTACTAGACAAACTCTTCATCTTGCCAAAAGAAACCTTCCAGAAGCAAGATCCAGGCAAAGAGTTGCAATATGGTGTCTTTCGAACCTGTATCCGAAGAAGAGGCCTTAACTAGTAGCAGGTCTGGAAGAATTTACCTGAGAGATTATTCAGAAGGTCAAGAGAACCCTGTTCTAGCTCTGGAGGCTCCTTCAGCATCATATTCTCCTGCTATCAATGTTCCATCAGTTTCATCACCTCTAGTGGAACCAACTCCTTCCAAACCAACGACAGCCGACAAAGGAAAGCAGTCTGTCCGCTTTGATAAAGTATTAAAGAAGACTCCAACTCTGGGACTCGAGAAGCCATATAACTTTGATATACTAGCTCAGCTGGCTAATACCCCGGCAAGGTTATCAATTTTTGAGCTGCTGTATCTCTCAAAAGAAACTCGAGAGACGTTGAGTGAAGCTTTGATGCAAGCTGATACTTGTCTAACACTCCTCAAGAATCCAGATGAGGATCCTGTAACTTGCTTTCATTGTCATAGTGTGATGGAGCTAATGCCCAATATCACCTTTACACAAGTTAATATGCTGCTGGAAGATAATCGTCATGACCATCCCCTCTACTTCACTGGATATGTCGATACCATGAAGGTTGATCGCATCTTGATCGACCCTGGGTCTGCGCTCAACATCATACCAAAGACTTTACTAGATGCATTAAAGATTTTCGTACATAATCTTTAAACGACTATCACGACAATCTTGGGATTTAATTCTGGAAGAAGTGAACCTTTGGGAAAAATTTGCCTGAAAGTTCAAATAGGCAATCTTCGTACAAAGATTACTTTCTACGTAATCAATAATCATGGCTCTTATAATGCCTTACTGGAAAGACCCTTTCTGTATGAGCATAACATTGTACCATCCACTCTATACCAATGCTTCAAATATGTAGACGTCAATGGAGAGGTCCAGAAGGAAGTAGCTGACCTAAATCCTTTCACGGGCAATGAAGCATATTGTACTGATTCTCGGATGTACAAGGAAGAGTTCATGAAGGTTGTATTGGCGATGGATAGTGAGGAAGATCAGAAAGACACCTCAAAAGATGTTCTTATAATCCCAGTTAAAGGACGTACTACTCGTCCATCTTCTTCTCAAACATTGACTATCTATCTTTCCTCTCATAACAAACAGCCTCCTGCTGTAAAAATGGAATAGAGGGAGCTCACCTCTTCTAAGCCTCTTATTATCGATCTTCGTCGTAACAAACCTTCCCCTTCTCCTTCTCCTCCTCTGGTTATCAACCTTACTAAGCCTTCTGTTAAGGCAAATAATCCTATTGTAAATGATGATCTACAAATCAATAAAGTGGTATCTCCTTTACAGTATACTGATATTTTTTATTATACTCGATGTTATTTAGAAATGTTAGATAACTTCGAACCACTAACAATATGAGCAGTTCAACCTCTCCAAGATGAAGTATTGCTCGAACCAATATAAGACTCCTTCTTCTTAGTTCCTTCCAAGAAGAAAGATAAAATTCCTGTACTTTTTAGTAAAGAAACAGAACATAAGAGCCCGCTCAATACTGAAGAAGAAAATCAAGATAACGGAAGACTTCAACTACGTCGTTATAGTCAATAATCAAAAGATATCATTCAAAAGATGGGCTATAATTTTAAAGCCGGTCTCAATGGTGGCAAAGGAAGGCGAACTCCTATTCGTATTACTGCTCCAAAAGGAAAGTCACAATAATATTACAGCAAAACAAAGTGGGGATTGGGCTATACCTCGCCAATTCTAACTCCAGAAGCCTCCGAATCCGATAAAGAAGAACGACCTAACTCTTTTGACTCTGTTTCATGGGATACAGACACTAGTGTAGGGCACGTCCATTGAGTGACTCTATCTTCCAATATAGTAACTGCCAAATTCTCGGAAGACGATGAAGACTTTGTCGAAGCCTCTGAATCTGATCCGTGGGCACAAAGGATGGATACTTAATGGGAGCTTCACTTCGAACAACTTGAGCTGCCTACCGAAGATCAGTTGGTTCAAGTCGATGTGGGAGACGAAGCCTCTCCAAGACCAATATTCGTCAGTAGAAGCCTCCATGAAGCAGATAAACAAGAACTGATCAAACTTATTAGGGAATACATTGATGTATTCGCTTGGAGCTATGAAGACATACCGGGATTGGATCCCCAGATCGCTACCCACAAACTCAATATTCTGCCGAATGTAAGGCCAGTCAAGCAACAACAGCGACAATTTCAACCTGACATGATGGATGCCGTAGAAGCTGAAGTCAAGAAGCTCATTGTCTATGGCTTCGTCAGAGAAGAACAACATCCGGACTGAGTGGCTAATGTTGTTCCAGTTTTGAAGAAAACTGGAAAGGTCCTAGTCTGTGTTGACTTCAGAGACCTTAATAAAGCTTGTCCCAAAGATGAATTTCCTCTTCCGATCATTGATGTCATGACCGACAATGCTTGCGGATTTGAACAAATATCTTTTATGGATGGATTCTCAGGCTATGACCAAATCAAGATACACCCAAAATATAAGAAATATACATCATTTCGTACTCCTCTCGGAGTCTATTGTTACACTGTCATACCATTTGGTCTTAAAAATGCTGGTGCAACTTATCAGTGGGCCATGAGTACTATCTTTCGTGATCATTTATGGAAGACATTGAATGCTATATAGATGATATTGCTGTCAAAAGTCGTCTAAAGAAAAACAACATCCAAGACTTGAGAACTATATTCGATCTAATATGCCAACATCAACTCAAGATGAATCCCACCAAGTCATTCCTGTGACTCTCTAGTGGCAAATTTCTTAGATTCGTTATTACCTCTAAAGGTATACACATTGATATAGAAGCATAGAAAAGAATAGAA
Source organism: Iris pallida (assembly GCA_029216955.1). Classification (NCBI taxonomy): domain Eukaryota; kingdom Viridiplantae; phylum Streptophyta; class Magnoliopsida; order Asparagales; family Iridaceae; genus Iris; species Iris pallida. The sequence goes on along the minus strand of JANAVB010040968.1, from coordinate 33,820 downwards.
ATTTTTATGCGGCCTAGAATCAACATGAAACTTCATGCGGCTCAAAACCTAGGGAGTTTCATGCGGCTCAAAATCCCTGGGAGCTTCATGCGGCTCATAAAGCTTCATGCGGCTCAGGAAGCTTCATGCGGCCTTATACGGTTCAAAATCTGCCTATATAGCTGGCCATAATTACTCTGACATAAAGGCGACAGCTCTGACAGAGATGATGGCTTTGACAAAAAGACAAGACATGACACACTCCTAAAAAGATAAGAAAATTATCATGATATCTGGCACAGTTCACAAATTTCAAAGATAACTCTTTATGCGGATCGCATATGCGACCTTCATGCGGCTCAGTCATGAGACCACTCTCATACGGCTCAGTCATGAGACTACTCTCATGCGGCTCAGTCATGAGACCACTCTCTTGCGGCTTGGTCATGAGACCTCCCTCATGCGGCTCAGTCATGAGACCACTTTCATGCGGCTCGGTCATGAGACAACTTTCATGCGGCCCGGTCATGAGACACTCTTCATACGGCTCAGCTATGGGACAGTCCTTCATGCGGCTCAGCTAGGATGCATCATTCATGCGGCTCGCCACAGAGTAGCAGTTGAGACACGTGACAGAAATTGACCAAGTCTTAACAGTTCGGATTTAGTGCAACAAATAGATCCTGATCAATCCCAGCTGCCCGCTTCTCGAGGCACAATTACAAGGATATGGTCCAAAATTAGTTACATGGCCGTACACCCCCATTACTCATGATTCCAATATATAGCAAGGTACTATTCCCTTGTACACACACACAGAGAGATATACACACCCAGGCAGAGAGAGAGAGCATTTCTTCACCGGAGCCGAGGTTACGTTCGATCGTCCAAGGAGTAAGGCAGAGTTGATAGCACTTTCTCGAGCCTCTACCGTCACCCCCCAGAATCAAAACTAAATAATTATACTTAGATTGCTTTTCCTAGGTTTTGTTCCTAGGCTCTCTTTTTATATAAGCGAGTTTGTAATTGTGAGTTAAAGTCCAGTCCTCCTATAAAACTGTTCTATTCTACGACAATCAATGGCAAACACGATGGCAACTCTGCTGGGGACTAACTTCTCCACTGCTGAGAAGTTGGTGACGCAATCGGACGCAACCAAAATCGACTCCATGCAACAGATGTTGGTTGTTCACTTCGACTAGCAAGCGTTTGAAGAGATGCTCTCCGAGGGGAGCGCTAGCCCCATCCATAAGCGAGCCGGTCCAAAGAAGGCTTGCAGGAAGTAGAGGCCCAAAACTGTTGCCCCTCTCCAAGCTCTGACAGAAGTGTTCTCTGCTACCCAAGACGGCGAAGAAGGCTCACATGCGGCCCCACTTCAGGCCGCAGAGGACCCTGCTGTCTCCAAGTCCGGCAAAGGAAAATACTACAATGCTGGACTTGCGAGAGCAAATGGAAACTCTATGCGGTCCAGGAAGAAGCCGCATAAGGGTGCCAGCCGCATGCAGAAGGCTTATGCGGCCACCAATACCAGCCGCATGCAGAAGGCTTATACGGCCACCAATCCCAGCCACATGCAGAAGACTCATGCAGCCACCAATTCCAGCTGCATGTAGAAGGCTCATGCGGCCACCAATTCCAGCCGCATGCAGAATGCCTATGCGGCCACCAACCCTCGCCGCAGGGAGATGACCTGTGCGGCATCCAATCCCAGCCGTCAGCCATCTGCTCTACGTGGCTCGGGTTCAGTCTTCGATCGCCTCTCATGCGGTCCTGACATCAGAAGCTCCAATAAAAATGTGCCAGATTCTATGCGGCACAATTTTGACTCTTCCTATTATGCACCCTTGGATGCTAGAGCGAAGAAGTCTAGGACAGCGTGGGCTCATCGAGCTCAGTCAGCTGTTCCAACCTCTGACCATCAGAGAGTCCCGCTAACTGTTATGCGGGCCTCTGATGGAAAGTTGTACAGAATCGCCCGTGTCCAGCCCCCGGCGGCAAACGGACATGGTGGTTCCCAAAGTCTTCCAACAATGATCGAGGGCAAGTGCTTTTACTAGCCCCGCATCAGGGAGCAAATATAATACCAACGCATTCGTGCGCTCGAGATTCTCGGGCCCACAAAACGAGTGTAAAGGTTGATCGAGATGTACTTGACTTACGAGATATGATTCTTCACAAGCGCAAGGAAAGAAAAGAAACACTGGTGTACAAAGAGTCCTTCCAGGGACATCACTGCACTCAACTCATTGTCAGCTGCTGCTGCAACAAGACAGCAGTACAAGAGGACCGACAGTCCGTCTTCCAACGACTGCAGCAGCCAGGACCGGTCCTAGAACAAAGCTCGGAAGACGAGGCACTTCCTTTCGCCTCCTGTAACTCTGCCCGGAAGGTCCCTATCGGCAAAGGAGGAAAGAAAATAAATACCTCCAACCCGATGATCTCAACCAGTGCGGCCAAGAAACTATCATCTAAGCGGTTGTCGACAGCCGTCACAGAAGGAGTTTATCAAGGTACCCGCTCTAAGACGAAATCTTCAACACTCGGAGATTCATCATCTACATCCATGGGGGTAGTTGAAGCTGGGGGTAGCACTCATCGGAACATCCACAATAATTCGATGTTCCAAGAAGAAGAACCAGGGAAAACAATTCCTCCAACAGATACAATTGAGCCTGATGTCCCTGAAGACGTCCACAAATCCTATGACGAGGCAACCACCTATGTAGGGGGTGGCACCTCCTTCGAGTCTGAACCAGAGAAGAACATTTCCACATACCCCGACGACTTCTCTGTGCAAGGGTATGATTCAGAGGGCACATCTTCTACAGTGCCTTCCACTTCTCCTCACGTGAAGACAGTATTCATGACTGAGAATGTTCAAGACGGTCCCAGTGATCGCCAGGGCCTCGACACTCTCGAGGCCATACGTCATACCTTGGTTAAGTCAGTGGATGAGATCAAAGCGGCCCTACCGACTCTACAAGCAAGGACACATGGTCAAACAAGCTTCGGTCCCGCCGCCAATGCGGACTCAAACATGACCGCACCAAGCCCGGGCGACAATCCACCCGGAGTATCGGTTCCTACTGCTGCAGAAGAGGCCAGGGAGGCGAGAAGAGAAGTCCAGGAGCTCAGGGCAATATTTTACGCTCGATAAACCTCTCAGGACCTCAGGATACGATAGCCGTATCTCGCTGCATTGAGAGATGTCCCCTTCCCTCCACGATACAAACCATTCAACATTAATCCGTATGACGGAAAGAACTCTACAAGTTGGTATATGACCTACTTCAAGCTAACAACAGATCATCTGCCGTATGACGACGCCATCCTCACGAGGTTGTTCATTGGGGCATTAGAGGAGGTCGTATTCGATTGGTACCACAACTTGCCCGATAATTGCATCCATTTCTTCGCCGACTTCAAACATATATTCTTAGAAAGGTTCTACGAGGTAGGACAAGATGTGACAATGTTAACCCTCATGGATGTTGTCCAAGGAGAAAAAGAGCTGACAAGGAATTACATTGAGCGGTTTCGCCAAACAGCGATGAAATTGCCCTCTGGTAACCCAGACTCTTCTTCAATTGAGATTTGCCAAAAGAGGCTGCTTCCCACAATCAGCCTCTGGATGGGTGAAAGTCAATTTAAAGACTGGAAGACCTTCATCATCAGCGCCACTAGCGCAGAAGCAAAACTGAAGAAGGCTCGCCAACTAGGGCTGTATATCTCGGATGGAGAGGATAAGGGCAAACACCCTAATACCAACAATAACAACGGCAGTAATACCTCTAACAACCAAGACACCAAAGAAAAACAGGCTATGGTGGCCGATACAGCGCATAAGCCTGAGCCAAAGCTGGCAAAGAAGAAGTGATCTCAGGTGACTTACTCCTTCGAGGATAGCCATGTCAAGCCCATCTTTGACATGCTCTTACAAGGAGACAAAATTCAACTCCCTCCGCCGAGACGTAAACCTCGACCTGCAGAGATAGAGAGCCTGAAGTACTGTCACTTCCACCGCTATGTCTACCACGCTACTCAAGACTACTTCCAATTGAAGCGGTACATCCAGAACCTTATCGATTCCAAGGCTTTGGCCATTGATTTCGAGAAGGTAACCGTGGCTGCCAAAATGGTGTCGGTCCAATTAGGCAGCTTCCCTCCAACGAGGACTCAAGATGGCGTAGTACCCGTCCCCCGGGCAACAATGAAGGTCATTAATCTTCCACCTCTCCGAGACCAGACGACTGGACTGGTGCCCCTCACCACGTCAAGAGGGAAGCTCATGTGGGTCCATCCGAACTTGGTGCCTAAAGTAACTCAGTTAGCATCATCCCCTACCGGCAATAAGAAGGACGGAAAAACTAATTCCTGCCACACAATCTCAGCCGGTATCGAAGAAGTGACAGCTGTCGTTACCCGGTCTGGTACACAATCTCAACCCATGCCGGGTAACTCGGCTGAAGAACGTCAGCCGGCCACTGCTGATGCCCCAAGACCCTCTCAGCCTCTGTCGGCCGACAAGTTTAACCCGAAGGAGACCCGCTTTGACAAGCCGCTCCGTAAAGACGCACCTCAGGGGCTGGAGAGGCCTTACAATTTTGACATCCTGGCACAATTGGCCAACACACCAGCCAAATTGTCATTATATGAGCTCTTGAGGCTCTCCAAGGATGTTCGCGTCGCACTGAACGAAGCACTCCAGAATGCCGACGTGTATTTAGCTCAGGTCAAGCTTACAGGGGAAAGCTCGCCAGTGGATCTCCAGGACAGCACTTGTACAGGTGCAATGCCTAACATTGTGTTCACTCTGCAGGATATGCTCATCAAAACCAACCTGCACGATCGCCTGCTATATTATACTAGATACGTCGACGACATCAAGGTGGATCGGATGCACATTGATCCCAGTTCTTCAATAAGCATCATTCCGAAGAGCTTGCTTCACCTCATGCATATCCCTATGCATCGGCTGACACCTATCAGCACCGCCATCAGCGGTTTCAATTCAGGGAGAAGCTACCCTATTGGAAAGATTCGCCTGAAATGCCAAATTGGCGACCTTCAGTCGGAAGTGACTTGCTATGTCATAGACGCAGATACGTCCTACAACATTCTCCTGGGGCGTCCACGGATACACGATTATATGATCGTGCCTTCCATATTGTACCAGTACTTCAAATATGTCGACAAGTACGGCTTCGTAAAGATAGAATTCGTCGATATCGATCCCTTCAAAGGGGTTGAATCATACTATTCGGATTCCTGTCTGTACAAGAAATCGAAAAGGTACTTGATCAAAGAGGATGCTCAAGAGCAGATGGAGGCTAAACTGGGATCAGAAGAACCTCTGAAGATCCATCTCCAGCCCTGTAAGCCAGGCAGAACTGTACCTCTTGTAGCCACTCTGCGTAAAGAAGCAACTAGTCTCCCGGTGCTCACCGAACAAAAGAAGCAGATGGTTATCCGACTTCCAAGGTCTAGCCAATGGCCGAGACCCACTTGGGAGCCGCTGACAATCAGACTACTAAGAGCCGACAAACAATAATCAGAAGAGATCAATCCTTCTGTTAAGCCGATGATCATTCGTCTTCCCAGGACGAATCGACAGCCAACGACTCCACGTCCAGTACCAAGCGCTAAACCAGGGACCGCTAGCGCACCAACGACCCCACGTATTGCACCACCATTGGAACCTTTGATGATCAAGCTGCCCAGGTCATCCTTCTAGTCTTCATTAATACAGGGGTGGCTGAAGAGGAGCTAGAGCTAGCCAAATATATGGCTGCGCACACTGATGTTCCTTCTACTGATGATATAATACCACCAGAAAAGATACCTGATTTTATCAATAAAGGGATATCTTTGAACTACCTCGATCTTAACAAGCTCCGTATAATGTATGCTATGGAACACGGTATAGGCACCAACTTACACACACAAGTGACGAATGTCTATACCATGAACCAACTTACTCCCGTGGAAGGCGCATGCTTCATATTTGAGGAAGAAGATCACCCAATCATCTTTGGCCGAAAGAATGGTCAACAGTCCTTCAGGCTAGATGAAGTCGATCTCGAACCCGACACCAGAAGACCGCCTCTTTATCTATATAGCTCCCGTTCTAAGTACCTCATGCAAAAACAAGGATATGATATGGAGGCTACGCTAGGCTTGAACTACGGTACTGCCCGGCAATTACCTTTGCAATTGCCAGTCCCGGTTGGAAAACCACGAGATTATTACAGCAAGACCAGACGTAGTCTAGGCTATGTTACACCTGCAACAACTTTCGAGAGCTCGGATGAGGAATGCGAATGGCATTCACATTCGACTGGATCACCCACTTCTGATTCAGATGTTAGCATAGAGGACGTGCTCAGGCGAGCTTGGTCTGTCAACATGGCATTTGCTGACGTATACGAAGAAGACGAAGATATACCCAAACTTTTCGAGTTAGAGCCTTGGGTCCAACAGCTAGATGAGCAATGGGAGAAGCGTTTCGAACAAAGAGATCCCCCTACTGAAGATGAGGTCATTCAAGTTGACCTCGGTGATTAATCCTATTTAAAGCCAATCTTTGTCAGTAAAAGCCTGACAGACGAAGAACGGAAGTCGCTATTGTAACTCGTCAGAGAGTACATTGACGTGTTCGCCTGGAGCTATGAAGACATGCCAGGGCTAAACCCCGAGGTTGCACTCCATAAGCTCAACATTCATCCGGACGCAAAGCCGGTCAAGCAACAGCAACGACGGTTCTACACAGACATTATAAATTCTATCGAAGTTGAGGTCAATAAACTAATAGCCAGCGACTTCATCCGTAAGGAACAACATCCCGACTGGGTCGCCAACATAGTACCGGTCCTCAAGAAGAATGAGAAGATCCGAATTTGCATCGACTTCCAGAATCTGAACGAAGCATGTCCTAAAGATGAGTTCCCTCTTCCTATTATGGACATAATGATTGACAACACATGTGGCTTTGAGCGTATGTCGTTCATGGATGGCTTTTCAGGATACAACCAAATTAAAATATTTCCTGACGACAAAAAGCATACATCATTCTGAACGCCAATTGGTGTGTACTGCTACACAGTCATGCCTTTTGGTTTAAAGAATACCGGTACCACATATCAATGAGCTATGAGTGTCATCTTTAGAGATCACCTGCATAAGATAGTGGAATGTTGTGTCAACGATATCGCTGTCAAAAGTCGCTATAAGGAAGATCATCTGCACGATCTGAAGACAGTGTTCGACCTGATGCGAGCACACAACTTAAAGATGAATCCCACCAAATCCTTCTTGGGCGTATCCAGCAGAAAATTCTAGAGTTTTATCATTACCGCACAGGGAATCCATATAGACCCTGAGAAGACAAAGGCAATCATGGAGATGGGTCTCCCAAAAAATCTCCGAAAACTCAGAGGCCTTCAAGGAAGACTAGCTTATATCAGAAGGTTTATCTCTAACCTCTCCGGACGATGTCAACCCTTCACACACCTCATGAAGAAAGGCGTCTCCTTTGTATGGGATAAGGAATGCCAACGTGCCTTTGACAACATTAAAGAATATCTCTCGAATCCTCCAGTCCTGGTGGCCCCGGTCGCTGAAAAGTCATTTTTGCTTTATGTACGAGCGATGGAGCATTCCCTCGGTGATCTACTAGCACAAAACAATGATGCACGACATGAACAAGCTATCTATTATCTCAGCCGAATGATGATAGGGCCTGAGCATAGATATACCGCTGTGGAAAAAAATGTCTCGCTTTGGTGTTCGCTATTCAGAAAACACAACACTATGTTACAGGACAGACCATCCATGTTATATTACGAGTCAACCCCCTCAGGGTCGTCATGACCAAACCAGGTGCACTCAGCTCTCGCCTTGCTACCTGGGCAATATTATTGTCCCCTACCACATGATCTTCGTCCCGCAGAAGGCTGTTAAAGGTCAAGCTCTGGCAAACTTTTTAGCGGCCCATCCAGGTTTGGAGTCAACCAGAATATATGAAGAGATTCCAGACGAGGTTGCCAATTCAAATATGGCTTTCCATGATACCGTCTGGCGAATGTTCTTTGACGGTGCTTCAAGAACCGGGCCCAAGGGCAACATCGTCGTTGGGGTCGGAGTGGTACTAATTTCTCCCTCTAGATTATGATCAATCGGGCATACTCACTCATGGAACCTTGTTCAAACAATGTGGCCGAGTACAATGCCTTAGTTATCGGCCTCCGACTTGTAAAAAAGCTGGGGGTAGAGTACCTGGAAGCATATGGTGATTCACAGTTAATTGTCAATCAGATCCGGGGTTCATATGAAGTTCGCCATGAAGACATGATCCCCTATCATCAGATAGCAATCACCATCATCATGTCCTTGAAAAGGTTCTTCATAGAACATGTTCCAAGAATCCGAAATATTGAAGCCGATGCCCTAGCAGGACTTGCCGCTTCTCTGGCGGTTCTAAATCATACTCATCATTTGGTGGACGTAATAGGCCATAAATTAGTTTGTCCTAAGAACAACGTACAATTTGCTGTGAGTTCTTCTGCACTGATGGTCGATAAGACACCGGACTGGAGTCTCCTATTTATTGACTTCATAGTCTATGGTATCTTGTCGAAAAACCCGAAAGAAGCCACTTCTATCAGAAGACGTTCTCTCATATTCTTCTACGATACAGAGACAAAAATGAAGCCACTTCTATCAGAAGACGTTCTCTCAGATTCTTCTACGATACAGAGGCAAAAATGCTGTATCGACGATCCTATGATGGATTGCTGCTCCGGTGTTTATCAAATACAGAAGCCAAAGAAGCCGTACACGAAGCTTACGACGGCGTTTGTGAGGCCCATCAACCAGGCCCGAAATTGCAAGACCGCCTTCGTCCGATGGACTATTAATGGCCTACGATGGTAGCAGATGTGATAGACTATACAAAAAAATATAAAGCTTTTCAGGTCCACAAAGATTTTGTATATCAACCATCCAAATTCCTACATCCGACGATGGTATCCTGGCCATTTGAGGCATGGAGAATGGATATCATCGGTCCAATCACCCCGTCTTTGTCCAGAGGATACCGTTTTATACCAGCAATTATGGACTACTTCTCCAAATGGGCGGAAGCTGTTCCGCTTGCAGAAGTGAAGACATCAAACGTAATCAGTTTCGTCAAGCATCACGTCATCTTCGCTTTGGACTACCTCGAAGGATCATCCATGATAATGGCCCGCAGTTCGTAAGCCATGCCTTCTATCAATTTTGCGACAAACATAGAATCCAGAATATTGCTTCAATACTGTACAACCCGACGACTAATGGTATGGCTGAAGCATTCAACAAAACTATAATCAAGCTTTTCAAGAAGTTCGTGTCCTCAAACAAACGTGACTGGAATGAAAAGCTTGGCGAATGCTTATGGGCGTACCGTACTACAGTCCGGACAGCCACTGGGAATACACTATTCTCTCTGGTATACGAAAGTGAGGCAGTTCTCTCCTTGGAAACTTAAATTCCCTCGCTCCGCATCGCCCTCACTTACCGATTAACGACGGATAATAATTACCGTCGTCGGCTACAAGAGTTGGAAGCCTTAGATGAAAAGCACCTGCTAGCTCAACAACGAATTGAGCTTTATCAAGCACGCATCTCTGGAGCCTTCAACAAGAAGGTTAAGCTGAAAACATTCCAAGTAGGCGATCTCGTCTTGGCAGTTCGGAGGCCGATGGTTATGACTCACAAAACTGTCGGCAAGTTCCGGCCAAAGTGGGAAGGCGCATTTATCATCGAGGCTGTATTCTCCAATGATGCATACCGTCTCGCAAAGCAAAATAGAGACTTGCTCATGATGCCCATCAACGACAAGTTCCTGAAAAATATTATGCCTAAACGACATCCGTCGAATCAACTGGATTGTTGAGTTATGTACCCTTAAGTACCACTGAACTTACACTCTGGTCATTCCAAATGAATCCATATCGCATCTTCTGGGTAGTAAGTCATGTATGATCATACCTCTGAACTTCCTCCCTAAAAGAGCATCTTCCTCATAATCTATTACCCATGCTTTCAGCGCATAAAAAAGGGTAACAGGTCCATAAAATTCCAGAAACAATCACGTCGATGTCACCTCTGAGTTGTTTCTCTTCCATCACAAACAAATCACCCCTTACGTAGAACTTCCACGTCCATATTACCTCTGAGTTGTTCTATGTACCCTTTATTGAGTCCACTTCTGCCACGTCCTCATTACCTCTGAGTAGGAAGACTCTATTGTAAAACCCTCATATTTACCACGTCCTCAATACCTCTGAGTAAGTATGTTGGTTTTCTTTCGACTTATTATCAGTATCCAAAACTAGGGTACGCCAAGGGTAATAGGCTCACAAATGTCCATAGTTGACCACAAATGTTCACAGCTGACCACAAATACTGTACTCGGTCCCCTAGTACATGTGCCTCTTTCCTCACCATCACGTGTCTCTAGAACCCAGCTGTTCCATGGCATTCTTTTGCCCAATACCAAGAGCTTCCATGCCCGCCTTAATATGGAGTTGTTCTAGGTATCTCTACCGAACTTATTATCCATACCTAAAACTAAGGTATACCAATGGTAATAGGTTCACAGAAAGTCCTCCAGTGGGGCAAATACCATAATACCAAAGATACGGTACAAGCATAACAGATAAAGGATGATGTAAACATAGTCATTCATTTAAAATTAAGTGTACTACATTTTCTAGGACCACGTTCCTGTTAAAAATAGAGGAACATAATAACAAAAGAAAGAAAAAGTCGATCATGGTTCGACGACACATAATTCTCTGAGCCGGTCCTTCAGCTTGGTCGTCGACCGCTCAATCCTCAGCTTGGCCCGGCGCTCAGCCTCCTGAGTTAACCTTTCTGCATCCTCCAGATGCGTATGTGCCTGCCAATAGTCTTCAAGTTTCTTTATTGCACGCTCCAAGACATCAGAGGTTCAGGTGACCTGGTCGGTCTCCCGGAGAATTAGCTCCTTATTTTTACGGGAAGCCTGGAGCTCAGATTCTAAAAAAGCCAATTTCCTCTGAAGCTGGAGGATCTACCCGTTCGTATCGGCTATCCCACGAGAAGCGGCCTCTTTCCGAGCGATACAATCCTCTCCTCTGCGGCTTAGTTGGTCATACTTCAGAGATAGATCTCGAAGGTCCTTCACTAGAGCAGGTTTGGACGTATCCAGTACCGACCTTACCTTTTCCATGGCTATTATAAGGAAGGCCCGCTCCTGATCTATTGCTAAAGAGGGATCGACTTGCCGCAGTCCTTGAAACTGAGCCACCAGCTGATCAGCTTCTACTAATTTGGGCTCCAGGAGCCCGACCATCCCTGCCCCGCCGGGGAGTGTTCTGAAGAGTTCAATCTGACCACGGGCACATTGACGAGCCAATGCGAAAGATGTCCCCCTCTCCAGGGCAGCTTCAACCTCTCTTTTCAGATGGCGGTAAAAACTATCGACCACGTCCTTTGACGATTCATCCAGAACTTCTAAAGAAGACGGTGTCAAAGGAAGAGTAGCTGGAAGAGTTGAAGACGGTCGTGAAGAAGATGCACCAGAGCTTGATGCCCCTATCACTAGGGAAACAAGTTCCGAGTGATAGGATGCCTGAATAGCAGTCATCTCCTCCTCCGTAGCCCGAAGGATCCGGAGACTCGGCAGGACAGAAAGGTCAACCTCCAGTGTTGGAGCCACATGAACCAAGGAGGGTGCAGGGATCATTTCTCCCCGTTCCGATAGTTCTACTACATCTCCTCCTGAACATGATCTGGCAGGAAGTCCCTCGGTATGAGTTGGAGGAGGATGAGGCATTTTCTTCCACCAGATCCCCTCTGGCGACTTTCCCTCGATGATGTCCGCCGTCGACGGCGAAGGAGCATGACCTGTATGTCCGGAGCAACCATCGATCAACTTAACCTGAAGGATATGAAGATAGAGCAAATAAACCTCCTCACTAGTTAAGGCATGACTTAGCTTACCAGGGGAGGGTTGCTGAAGCTGAGGCTCACTCACAGCCACCGTATCCTCTTCAACGGTGACACTTGAGCTGATTGCAGCTGCTTCCTCTGCCCCAGCTGCCCCGGAGATGGATACAACTAGATCAGCATCAACCGACTGAGGTTTAGCAACCTCGGGGACTGGTTCAATAGAGCCTACATCGCCCCGGGTTGAGATATCAGTAGCAGGAGGAACTTCAGCCGTCGTAGGGATAAGCCTGGTGGAAGTAAGCTCGGCAGTCATAGCACTAATTAAGGCGGCTAGAGCAGGGTCAACCTCAGAGACGGTAGCCGGTACTGAGGAGTTCACTTCTCTTGACGCCTACAAAGAAAAGAAAAATGATTAGATTATTTCAGAAAAGAAGAACAAAAAAAAGAGGATCGTAACTCGATTCACCTCCGAAATGGTGTCGGCATCCTCACTTCTCTCCCTAATGATCGGCCCGCGAGGCTTGACCGTAGCCCGTTTTCAGGAGTAAGTCATGCCGCCAACAGAGGATGCACACTTGCTACATTTTTGTGAAGGACTAGGCACAACAGGGGGCTGATCTGCCACCAAATCATCTACAGGAGGAAGAGACAAGTTATCAGGGTCATCCTCTTCGTCCACATTGGTAGACTCCGAGTCAGACACATCAACTGTCCTCCTCTTCTTGGTCCTTGGCTTCTCCTCTAAGGCAGTACCAACAATGAAGCTGGTACTTGGGTCAAAATCTCTTGGGGGCTTATTCACCATAATATGGTACAAGGCCGCCATGTACAAAATGTGTCCCGACTCTCCAGCATAGGGAACAGAGAAGGTGGCACGGGTGTGAACCATGCTATAGTAGTGCCAAGCCCGGATGCCGTCAAGGACGCTGTCACGCCCCGACCCGGAATCACCCGAATCATCGTCCTCGCAGGGGGCGTGATGCCGCACGAGCCTGGAGTTGTGCTCATGCAAGGCAAGATGACAAGTTCTCAAATGGTTATCTTTTAAGTTGATATTCACAACGAAAGAAAAATAGAGTATACGAAATAAATCTCTTTATTGATATTCGAAATCAGATTTACAAAGGCTTTCGATAGCCCAAACGGAATTTGCCAGATTGGCTACAACACTCAGGTTCTCTCTTGCCCACAAAGGATTTCACCGTTCCATACATCATGCCTTCTATATCTCGGCCGCATCAATCCAGTTGCATAGTCCGAGCGTCAAGCGATCGCACGCTTCAATACGCTTTGGCATTCCAAGCCTCAACGCGTTCAAGCAACGCTTCGCCGCGAGCAATCCATTTCCTGCACCCTGCATGAAGCTGGTGGGGGATCAGTACGTTCGTTCTCGTTTGTACTGAAGCAAAGATCTTCTTTCCAAACCGACATTGTAATATTTATGTTGAATCATGCATCTTAGCTTATGATCTTGCTATGTTCTCCTTAGGGTCAATTTCATGGCATCTTTGAAAGCGTAAAGCATGTTATCATAGCAAGCATGTTATCGAATTGAATAGGCAAGCAAGCATTCTCGTGTTTGATTCGTGGCGCAACTTAGCTTATCGACGCACCCGCCCTTGCAACCGACGCAAGGTGAATATGCCTATCTGTTTTCCCTGTCATGTTATAAGTGCCCTCTATTCGGATCCATCCATGCAGGATATACGCATACCTTGCACTTCCAAACCCATCGCCCTTAACTATATGAAGGTCACTAGCTTGTCACAGCTAGAATGGACTTATACTCATCGAATCGAAAACATAAGACGATGGTAACTCTGTGCGGTTGCTAACCAACAATCAGAGGCCACCGAAATAATCGCGCGCAAGTGGCTTATCACATTCACTAGAAGGTCGCTACCCGTCTAAATGAAGTGCACCAACAATGCCGAAAACGAAATCCCTCCTAGGCCGAACGGTCCCAGCGCCCTGGCGCGCCGCGTTCGAGGGATGCCCATGCACGGGCTTTTATATCTTTAAGTCCATTTGACCATTTGGCCATGCAACGAATCTTATATTTCATACAACCAAGCAAGTTCGCTTATCGCTATTTTAATTGGCACAACGCCCGAATGTCCTCAACGAACGCCCGTAGGCCGCGAACATTTCGAAGGGCACCATGCCGCATTACCATCTCGCAATTCTCCGTTAACTTTCTATGTTCTTACGTTTCATTCTTCGTTTCAATATTTCAATGGCATCATGCCTCAACTCAATGCTCGTCAACCGAACGACCCGAAGGTCTCGAACACCTTTCGAGGCATTATGTCATATCCGACAGTTTCGCCACATTCATGCCACAACTGTATTCTTTCGCAACGAAGCCATCTTTTATTATCCCGTGCACGTAGGCACGTTCCGACCGTATTCCAATGTTCTATGACTTAGCATTCAATGTCCGTGGCTTGCGCGCTAGGGCGCTCGCCTATTGTCTTTCAATGTTCTAGCCGTTCTAACTCGTGCGCGAAGGCACGACATGGTTCATGCACTAAGGCACTCGCCGAGTACAGTTATCCCATATTATTTCGGCTTGCGCAACGAGGCGCTTGCCTTAGCGATATCCAATGTTCCGTAGCGACTTGTGCATTTGATGCACGTTTCATTTCAATTGTACTAACTTAGTGTTCGACACACGTTATGATTTACTTCCGATCGGACCACGCCCGTAGCGTCGATAGGTTAACTTTTAGCATACAATGATATATTTAACTTATCGAATGAAGGAGTAAAAAGAAGTCAATCCTTCCACCTTGAGTCGATATGCCTTTGCCGTTTCGCCGAGCCGATGCGGCTCGATTCCCTAACTTTATTGCACGGCCACTCTCCTGACTTAGCCATTCGAGCACTTCGTGCTTGTTGAATTATACGTCCAATTTGCCTTAGCGTGCCCAACTCTCAACCCGTCGCAAGGCGTCGATTTGGTTCTACGGACCCCTTACTAATTATTGTCGAAGATCGACCTCTAATATTTTCGCGTCAAAGTATAACCTGCACACGAAACCAACTAAAATCAATACTTCATCGATTCGAACTTGTGCCTTGGTCGATTCGATTTCTTAGAATCTTCGAGCCGATTCAACGCACTCATCCTTCGGGGCAACGCGGCGCTTCGCATCAATTCACTCGATGCATTCTTTGGGACAAGGCAACACTTCGCATCGACTTGTTCGATGCATTCCTCGGGACAACATAACACTTTGTATCGATTCGCATCGATACGTAATCGGGTCAACGCAACTCTTCGAGTCAACGACTCAGCATAATGCACCGTACGGAGCGGAGCATTACAGACGCTACCCTCAAAACCCAGGCAGGAGTTGGGATTGTCCAAGAACATCTGACTATACCCAAATTGCCGAAAGAATCGGCTGGATAAGTAAGGCTCCAAAAAGATACAATTACGGTTACGATACACCAGATGTGCAGGACGAATGTTCTATAACCAGAGGAACATCTTCTCGGGCAAGAATTTGGGAGACACAGCACCATCAAGATGCACGGCTCTTACTTTTTCATCAGTAAAATAAGGAACAGACACAAAAATGGAGTATTTGTCCACTCGTGCCAGCGCCATCCGACAGGCGGGCATGGTGGTGTACTCCCAGGGCATGTAGCGATACTGATAGATAAAGGCATCATCGGTAGTCACGTCTTCTTCTGGGCTAGGCCTTATCAAAGACTGGTAATACATCAACAGCCACCCCATCAGATAATGGTAGGGCAGCTCGATTCGTTCAAAGTCTTTCGTCGTATCGCGAGCAATTACTTTGGACGAGAAGGCAAGGAGGCCACGATATATGCTACAAACCATGGCGGGGAGAAGAGCTAGTCTGGCCCCAAAGACTAGCTTCACCGTAGGAAGGATCAGGTTACGGCTGATTCTTTCAATAGCACCAGCCCCTCCCGAAACTACACAGTTCTGCAGCCATACCATCAGAAATTCTGCTAGAAGAGCCTTATCAGACATCTTCTGGGTATCCTGATAAAAGTAATTAAAGGAGTCAGATTGGCTCACGAATCTGTCACCCGTGGTTTTCACCCTCTTGGCAGCCGACACCTGGTTCTGCACCTCCTCCTGGGTTCGAGGACGTCGGGGGAAAACCCGGCCTGAGGTGCATAGATCAAAAAGATAGTTGAGCCACGTCTTGGTATGAGGAAGGTTCCCTTCCGAGCTATCGTTCTTCTTCTTTGATATCTGCTGGCATGTACTATAGTGACATAGTAGTTTCCGGTAAACATCCACAAAGCCCGGAAACTGTTGCTCCAATTCCTCGAATTCTCCGTTCGTAGGGGTATACGTTTCAAAGCCCGGGTATATGTCTTATTTCTTGTTACCACCTTCTCTACAACTACTAGTTCTTTATTTCTCTCATATTTTTTATTTTTGAATCGTCATCTTTTAAACCTATTTTGATTTCCTTCCACTATATTTCTAAAATGTATTTAGATTTTGATTCTATACGCCTAATCAATTTCGATCATTCATCACATTATTTTCTTGATTATATTCTTTGTCGTGCTTATTCATATCGATTGATCATGTCATATTTTGATGATATTCTTGGTTGTGCCTATTTGTATATTTTAAAATTTTGAGGACAAAATTTTTCTAAGGTGGGTAGATTTGTATGCCCACTTCCCAAATTTTTAATTTTTTTAATTTTATTTGTTTATAATTAATTTTATGGTCATTGGAATTCATGCCAAAGCTTGTTGGTGAGTTATGACCATCTTGTGGTCACATGATCTCTAGATAGGGTCTATAAGCATTCTATAGCTATATTATATTTTATTATAATTTTTAGACATTTTTATATATTTTTAAATATTTATTCTATGAAGATTTATATTGATGAATGACTTTTATAATTTATTTTGAGGCCATTTGTGACTATTTTGAGACCCATTATTTTCTTTAGGCTCTATTAGGTTAAATATATTTTTTGTATTTTTCTACAATTTTTTTTGGAATTTTTAGATAATTAAATATAGAAAAAACCTATTTTCTAAGACTTCTAGAATTTACTGTGCAAGCCTATGAGCAAATATTGACCCCAAATATTTTTTTAGGATTCTATATGTTATTTTATATTTTCTAGAATTTTTACAGATTTTTTTGATATTTTTACATATTTATTTTGAGTTATTTGATTAAAAAATGATTAAAAATTTATTTATGGTAATTAAAAACCTATTTTCCTAAAATATTACACAGTCAGCCGTACCCTGGCCCACCTGTCGGCGCTCAAACCTGTCAGCCACCGCCTCTCTCTCTTCTATATATATATATATTATTATATTCGTCCACCCTAATTAAATTCTAGCCGTCTTTTGTGGGAGAACTCATATAGGGTTTCCGACTTCCCGAAGCGATTTCCGCCAACTCCGACGTGCTTTTTGTGTGCTGTTTTTTTGTTGGATTCGTATCGAGGTAAGATTTCTGAATATGTAATTTATTTTCGTAGATATTATTCCTAAAATTTTGGAAAATTCGTAGAGTTTCGATTGTTCGAAACTTGACACGTTTTGGTGTTTTCGAGATTCCGGGAGAACCAAAAATCGAAATCACAAACCGTTTAAAGTTTCGGAAAGCTAACACAGAGCTCTACGACATATATTTCTCCCAGAAATTATTTCATTCATCTACTATTTTATTTATTCTGTTAAACTCAGAACTGATCGGTTGATCTCCATTTTGGTCACGATTAGGCATAACGGCGATATCTTTTGACCAAAGCATGATTTTGTGGCACGGTTGATTCCAGCGCACTTGTGACACTGAAAGCTACCAAGGTGCACTTTCAAAATCTAGAGTTTACAATGTTTGACTAAAAAGTCAACGGCACGTCTCAATTTGCGTGCCATGTTTTCCAAAATTAGGAAATATGACTTTTGATGGCTAAACTTGCATGTTTAGATTATATTCAGATTATTATTAGGTTAAATTAGGTTTTTAAGTAAATTATTCTAGAATTAATTATTATTAGATTAGTAACCCAACTAGCCACTATTTCATGAATTTAGAACTAGAATAATAGAATTGATTTATGGTTTTCGTGCACGGTTCGTGATACGATATGTGTTATAGGTTGACAGCCTCTAGATCGACATTCCCCTCATTATTTAATTGTGACTACGGTTTGTATCAGGCAAGTATAGTATTGTATTTATGTTTTAGTTCATTATAACGTTTACTCTATAGTTTTCTTGTTTGATATCCCGTTGAGTCATTGCTTGATATTCCATTGAGACACAATTGTGATACCATAGTTATTGTATCCTTCTTAGTGTATCATTGACTGTTATTGATTGTAAGAGATTCGGGAGGGGAAATACTCGGTAAATACGTGAACAAACCCAATTACCGTTACCGAATGATAGCTAAGTCATACACACCCACGTATGAGTTAGCCGTACCAATTACTGAATGATAGCCATCATATGATGTGCCATATTAGCCTATCCATTCATGTATTAAAAGGTATTTCACACACACATAGTGGTTCCTATTTTTCCTTTATCTAGTCCATTATCTTGTTAGTTCATATCTTGCTAGTTTACATCTTGCCAGTTTATATCTTGTTAGATCCCATCTTACTAGTTTATATTTTGCTAGTTCATATCTTGATCGTTCATACCTGGCTAGTACTAGTTCTTTATATACTCTTTGCCATCATTGTTTCTCGTTGTTCTAAGTTATTTTGGACTAACAATATTAATTGCAATATGGTTGTACTCTGCTCCTTTCCTGACTGGATCATTGTTATAGGTGAGGTTGACATGCCTACTCTTGCGCTATAGACCATACGAGGGGGAGATAGAGACTCGAAGGCTAAACCATAGAAGACTAGTTAGTTGTGTGGTAGTTTTCTATAAATGTAAAAGCTTACATTCTTCTTCAAATGTAAAACTTTTATATTTTGTAAAGTTGATTTAGTTGTTGTGAATGAGTAGTTAGTATTTATGAGAACTTTGTTTATTGTGGTCTAGACAACGTACTACCGCCGATACTGCGGTGTAGGCTGGTCTTGGACACGTACTCGTATCCTGAAAAGTGGGTGCGGGTCGTGACAAGTTTTTTTGGTGGCCCATGCAGGTCTGATTTCGAAAAAGATTGTGAACTTGTGATAGTACTTAAGTTAGTCATACTACTGCAAGCCTGTGACTAGAAAATTGCTCATTCACAATTAGGATTGATTTAATTTTAGGAGAATGAATAGGACTAGGAGTCCCTTATTCAATTTGACCCTTGGATAGTTAAGATTGTTAAATAGGCCATGTGATTTAGCTAATGATTTATTGAAGTCTCAGTATGGATAAATCGAAGATTTTTTCTAAGAGAATATGTTATTTTGTTTTGACATATTGGTAGGATCCAAGGTGGGTAGAATATACGTTTGATAAGTTAGGACTTCATAGAATTCAATTCCTAATTTAGATCATTTGTGCCATTTTATCTTATGCCTTCTCTAAACCTCATTTTATTTTCAAAACTATTTTGCGATCGTTTTATTTTCAATTCCTAATCTTGGTTTAATTATCTATATATTAATTAAAGCTGTCTTCGTTCATTTTGTGATCGTTTTGTTTTCAAAACTGATACTTTTACTCAAGGACAGATACTTATATTTTCTTATCATGATCGACTTATTTGAATTTATTGAAGTTCCTTTGAAATTCTTATGGATATAGTTGAAATGATTTTCGGTGACATACAATGGTAAGGCAGATGTCCACTGTCCCCATTTATTTGAATTATGGAGACTGCGGGTTCACTGCAGTCAGCAGCGCACTGGCGTGGCATGATCCCTAAGTTAAAATAATTTTAAGTATGCGTAGGTTGTCGAATATTACTAAAACTATATCCTAGTTGTATTATTGATCTTTTGATTTATTATGCCAATATTGGGTAGAGTTGATAAAGTGTTCGATAACATATTATACTTGAGTCATGAAACCAAGCGTTCACGGCAGCCAGATGTACACTGGCGAGGCATGGATTCTCGGTTAAATGACTTCGGATATACTTATGATTTTCGAATATCATAGCGACTATATCCTTTATTGGCATACAACTATTAAATTTTTTTTCTTTCAAATTTATTTGATGTCTTATTTCTTGTTACGACCTTCTCTACAACTACTAGTTCTTTATTTCTCTCATATTTTTTATTTTTGAATCGTCATCTTTTAAACCTATTTTGATTTCCTTCCGCTATATTTCTGAAACGTATTTAGATTTTGATTCTATACGCCTGATCAATTTCGTTCATTCATCACATTATTTTCTTGATTATATTCTTTGTCGTGCTTATTCATATCGATTGGTCATGTCATATTTTGATGATATTATTGGTTGTGCCTATTTGTATATTTTGAAATTTTGAGGACAAAATTTTTCTAAGGTGGGTAGATTTGTAAGCCCACTTCCCAAATTTTTAATTTTTTTTAATTTTATTTGTTTATAATTAATTTTATGGTCATTGGGAGTCTTGCCAAAGCTTATTGGTGAGTTGTGACCATCTTGTGGTCACATGATCTCTAGATAGGGTCTATATGCATTCTATAGCAATATTATATTTTATTATGATTTTTAGACATTTTTATATATTTTTAAATATTTATTATATGAAGATTTATATTTATGAATGACTTTCATAATTTATTTTGAGGCCATTTGTGAATATTTTAAGACCCATTATTTTCTTTAGGCTCTATTAGGTTAAATATATTTTCTGTATTTTTCTACAATTTTTCTGAAATTTTTAGATAATTAAATATAGGAAAAACCTATTGTCTAAGACTTCTAGAATTTACTGTGTAAGGCTATGAGCAAATATTGACCCCAAATATTTTTCTAGGGTTCTATATGTTATTTTATATTTTCTAGAATTTTGACAGATTTTTCTGATATTTTTACATATTTATTTTGAGTTATTTGATTAAAAACTGATTAAAAATTCATTTCTGGTAATTAAAAACATATTTTTCTAAAATATTACACAGTCTGTCGTACCCTGGCCCACCTGTCGGCGCTCAAACCTGTCAGCCACCGCCTCTCTCTCTCTCCTATATATATTATTATATTCGTCCACCCTAATTAAATTCCAGCCGCCTTTTGTGGGAGAACTCATCTAGGGTTTCCGACTTCCCGAAGCGATTTCCGCCAACTCCGACGTGCTTTTTGTGTGTCGTTTTTTTTGTTGGATTCATATCGAGGTAAGATTTCTGGATATGTAATTTATTTTCGTAGATATTATTCCTAAATTTCTGGAAAATTCGTAGAGTTTCGGTTGTCCGAAACTTGACACGTTTCGGTATTTTCGAGATTCCGGGAGAACCAGAAATCGAAATCACAAACCGTTTGAAGTTTCGGAAAGCTAACACAGAGCTCTACGACATATATTTCTCCCAGAAATTATTTCATTCATCTAGTATTTATTTATTCTGTTGAACTCAGAACTGATCGGTTGATCCCCGTTTTGGTCACGATTAGCCATAACGGCGATATCTTTTGACCAAAGCGTGATTTTGTGGCACGGTTGATTCTAGCGCACTCGTGACACTGAAATCTATCAAGGTGCACTTTTAAAATCTAGAGTTCACAATGTTTGACTAAAAAGGCAATGGCACGTCTCGATTTGCGTGCCATATTTTCCAAAATTAGGAAACACGACTTTTGATGGCCAAACTTGCACGTTTAGATTATATTCAGATTATTATTAGGTTAAATTAGGATTTTAAGTAAATTATTCTAGAATTAATTATTATTAGATTAGTAACCCAACTAGCCACTATTCCATGAATTTAGAACTAGAACATTAGAATTGATTTATGGTTTTCGTGCACGGTTCGTGATGCGATGTGTTATAGGTTGACAGCCTCTAGATCGGCATTCCCCTCATCTTCTACTTGTTACTACGGTTTGTGCAAGGATTCAGGCAAGTACAGTATTGCATTTATGTTTTAGTTCATTATAACGTTTACTCTATAGTTTTCTTGTTTGATATCCCGTTGAGTCATTGCTTGATATTCCATTGAGACACAATTGTGTCACAATAGTTATTGTATCCTTCTTAGTGTATCATTGACCGTTATTGATTGTTAGAGAGTCGGAAGGGAAAATACTCGCTAAATACGTGAACAAACCCAATTACCGTTACCGAATGATAGCTAAGTCATACACACCCACGTATGAGTTAGCCGTACCAATTACTGAATGATAGCCATCGTATGATGTGCCATATTAGCCTAGCCGTTCATGTATTAAAAGGTATTTCACACACACATAGTGGTTCCTATTTTTTCTTTATCTAGTCCATTATCTTGTTCGTTCATATCTTGCTAGTTTATATCTTGCCAGTTTATATCTTGTTAGATCCCATCTTGTTAGTTTACATTTTGCTAGTTCATATCTTGATCGTTCATACCTGGCTAGTACTAGTTCTTTATATACTCTTTGCCATCATTGTTTCTCGTTGTTCTAACTTATTTTGGACTAACAATATTAATTGCAATATGGTTGTACTCTGCTCCTTTTCTGACTGGATCGTTGTTATAGGTGAGGTTGACGTGCCTACTCTTGCGCTATGGACCATACGAGGGAGAGATAGAGACTCGAAGGTTAAACATAGAAGACTAGTTAGTTGTGTGGTAGTTTTCTATAAATGTAAAAGCTTACATTCTTCTTCAAATGTAAAACTTTTATATTTTGTAAAATTGATTTAGTTGTTGTGAATGAGCAGTTAGTATTTATGAGCACTTTGTTTATTGTGGTCTAGACAGCGTACTACCGCCGATACCGCGGCGTAGGCTAGGCTTGGACACGCACTCGTATCCTGAAAAGCGGGTACGGGTCATGACAAGTTTTTATGGTGGCCCATGCAGGTCTGATTTCATAAAAGATTGCGAACTTGTGGTAGTACTTAAGTTAGTCATACTACTGCAAGCCTGTGACTAAAAAATTGCTCACAATTAGGATTGATTTAATTTAGGAGAATGAATAGGACTAGGAGTCCCTTGTTCAATTTGACCCTTGGATAGTTAAGATTATTAAATAGGCCATGTGATTTAGCTAATGATTTATTGAAGTCTCGGTATGGATAAATTGAAGATTTTTTCTAAGAGAATATGTTATTTTTTTGACATATTGGTAGGATCCAAGGTGGGTAGAATATACGTTTGGTAAGTTAGGACTTCATAGAATTCAATTCCTAATTTAGATCATTTGTGCCATTTTATCTTATGCCTTCTCTAAACCTCATTTTATTTTCAAAACTATTTTGCGATCGTTTTATTTTCAATTCCTAATCTTGGTTTAATTATCTATATATTAATTCAAGCCGTCTTCGTTCATTTTGTGACCGTTTTGTTTTTAAAACTGATACTTTTACTCAAGGGCAGATACTTATATTTTCTTATCATGATCGACTTATTTGAATTTATTGAAGTTCCTTTGAAATTCTTATGGATATAGTTGAAATGATTTCCGGTGACATACAATGGTAAGGCAGATGTCCACTGTCCCTATTTATTTGAATTATGGAGACTGCGGGTTCACTGCAGTCAGCAGCGCACTGGCGTGACATTATCCCTAAGTTAAAATAATTTTAAGTATGCGTAGGTTGTCGAATATTACTAAAACTATATCCAAGTTGTATTATTGATCTTTTGATTTATTATGCCAATATTGGGTAGAGTTGATAAAGTGTTCGATAACATATTATACTTGAGTCATGAAACCAAGGGTTCACGGCAGCCAGATGTACACTAGCGAGGCATGGATTCTCGTTTAAATGACTTCGGATATACTTATTATTTTCGAATATCATAGCGACTATATCCTTTATTGGCATACGACTATTAAATTTTTTTTTCTTTCAAATTTATTTGATGTCCTATTTCTTGTTACCAGCTTCTCTACAACTACTAGTTCTTTATTTCTCTCATATTTTTTATTTTTGAATCCTCATCTTTTAAACCTATTTTGATTTCCTTCCACTATATTTCTAAAACGTATTTAGATTTGGATTCTATACGCCTGATCAATTTCGATCATTCATCACATTATTTTTTTGATTATATTCTTTGTCGTGCTTATTCATATCGGTTGGTCATGTCATATTTTGATGATATTCTTGGTTGTGCCTATTTGTATATTTTAAAATTTTGAGGACAAAAGTTTTCTAAGGTGGGTAGATTTGTAAGCCCACTTCCTAAATTTTTAAATTTTTTTAATTTTATTTGTTTATGATTAATTTTATGGTCATTGGGAGTCATACCAAAGCTTGTTGGTGAGTTATGACCATCTCGTGGTCACATAATCTCTAGATAGGGTCTATATGAATTCTATAACTATATTATATTTTATTATAATTTTTAGATATTTTTAGATATTTTTAAATATTTATTCTATGAAGATTTATATTTATGAATGACTTTCATAATTTATTTTGAGGCCATTTGTGACTATTTTGAGACCCATTATTTTCTTTAGGCTCTATTAGGTTAAATATATTTTCTGTATTTTTCTACAATTTTTTGGAATTTTTAGATAATTAAATATAGGAAAAAATAAGCTTTCTAAGACTTCTAGAATTTACTGTGCAAGCCTATGAGCAAATATTGACCCCAAATATTTTTCTACGGTTCTATATGTTATTTTATATTTTTTAGAATTTTTACAGATTTTTTTTGATATTTTTACATATTTATTTTGAGTTATTTGATTAAAAATAGATTAAAAATTCATTTCTGGTAATTAAAAACCTATTTTCCTAAAATATTACACAGTCAGCCGTACCCTGGCCCACCCGTCGGCGCTCAAACCTGTCAGCCGCCACCTCTCTCTCTCCTATATATATTATTATATTCGTTCACCCTAATTAAATTCCAGCCGCCTTTTGTGGGATAACTTATCTAGGGTTTCCGACTTCCCGAAGCGATTCTCGCCAACTCCTAAATTTCTGGAAAATTCGTAGAATTTCGGTTGTCCGAAACTTGACACGTTTCGGTGTTTTCGAGATTTCGGGAGAACCAGAAATCGAAATCGCAAACCGTTTGAAGTTTCGGAAAGCTAACACAGCTCTACGACATATATTTCTCCCAAAAATTATTTCATTCATCTACTATTTTATTTATTCCGTTGAACTCAGAACCGATCAGTTGATCCCCGTTTTGGTCACGATTAGCCATAACGGCGATATCTTTTGACCAAAGAATGATTTTGTGGCACAGTTGATTCCAGCGTACTTGTGATGCTGAAATCTACCAAGGTGCACTTTCAAAATCTAGAGCTCACAACGTTTGACTAAAAATTCAATGGCATGTCTCGATTTGCGTGACATATTTTCCAAAATTAGGAAACACGACTTTTGATGTCCAAACTTGCATGTTTAGATTATATTCAGATTATTATTAGGTTAAATTAGGTTTTTAAGTAAATTATTCCGAAATTAATTATTATTAGATTAGTAACCCAACTAGCCACTATTCCATGAATTTAGAACTAGAATATTAGAATTGATTTATAGTTTTCTTGCACGGTTCGTGATGCAATATGTGTTATAGGTTGACAGCCTCTAGATCGGCATTCCCCTCATCATCTACTTGTGACTACGGTTTGTGCAAAGATTTAGGCAAGTACAGTATTGCATTTATGTTTTAGTTCATTATAACGTTTACTCTATAATTTTCTTGTTTGATATCCCGTTGAGTTATTGCTTGATATTCCATTGAGACACGATTGTGACACCATAGTTATTGTATCCTTCTTAGTGTATCATTGACCGTTATTGATTGTTAGAGAGTCGGGAGGGGAAATACTCGGTAAATACGTGAACAAACCCAATTACCGTTACCGAATGATAGCTAAGTCATACACACCCACGTATGAGTTAGCCGTACCAATTACTGAATGATAGCCATCGTATGATGTGCCGTATTAGCCCAACCGTTCACGTATTAAAAGGTATTTCACACACACATAGTGGTTCCTATTTTTACTTTATCTAGTCCATTATCATGTTAGTTCATATCTTGCTAGTTTATATCTTGCCAGTTATATCTTGTTAGATCCCATCTTGCTAGTTTATATTTTGCTAGTTCATATCTTGATCGTTCATATCTGGCTAGTACTAGTTTTTTATATACTCTTTGCCATCATTGTTTTTCGTTGTTCTAACTTATTTTGGACTAACAATATTAATTGCAATATGGTTGTACTCTACTCCTTTCCTGACTGGATCGTTGTTATAGGTGAGGTTGACGTGCCTACTCTTGCGCTATGGACCATACGAGGGGGAGATAGAGACTCGAAGGCTAAACCATAGAAGACTAGTTAGTTGTGTGATAGTTTTCTATAAATGTAAAAGCTTATACATTGTTTTCAAATGTAAAACTTCTACATTTTTTTAAAGTTGATATCACGTCCCAGAACCAGAATACTGGAGAGCTGGGGAATGACTCAGCCAGCTACGTATTACGGGTAGAGGAATACCGTATAATACGATCAATGTTATCTAATAAGACGAGGGGGTGCATACTACATAAAAGTCACACTACGGTCACTTCACATCTATTGTCTCAATCATTCAAACACGAAACAGAAATAGAGAACATGTAAGATAATGTAGTAAGGCGTCCCAAACTTTCAGTCAAAATGTTCTTGATATCTGGCCTTACAAAACATAGCCAGATGATGAAGCAAGGTATACACAATTGTTTATCAGCTGCAGCCTGACTTAGTTACAATTATGTAAAAGTAATTACAAGACGACCCCGATTAACATGTCGGTGCCAAACGGCAAAATATAAAGTAAGTAACAAAACGAACGGGGAAGTAAGGAACCTACTCGAGTCCTCCCTGCGATCATTCCTCTAGTATTGACCATCTTGGAGGTGGAAGTAAGCTGAGTCCTCGGGAACCGGCTCTAAATCTGGCCATACAAAACCAGAGAGGTTAGACCTCTAATAGCAAGTACCGCAAGAAAGCACGATATGAGGAATTTAAACCAGTAAATAAGAGAATATAATAATAGATCTCTGCTTGCTACTGGGATTCACATAACATCACGACACTTCGAACCAACCTCCCAACCAAACAAGGACAGAAGTTGGCCCGTCATGTTTCGACACTCTGATCATCTCAGTTAGTCAACAGAGTAGGTACAGTACATAACCAAATCAATTTTAAACGACCATGTAACTACTATGGCTTGCTATTGTGGGTTCTAAGTTATCTTGGAATTATGCGATAAAGGATTCCTCAGTTCTTACTATGTGCAAGCAACGCTAGTCTACCCAGTCAATCAATTGCGCCAATCATAAATTAGACGAGTCCCAGTATAACGCCCCAGTCCTAAAACGTAGGACTAGGAACGTAGACATGCCTGCTATATTCATACGAAGTATACTCCCATATATGGAAGCCTCGTATGAATACATAAGCTGTAAAATGCAGTAGAACCATAACTAATCTCATCCACACAAAATAAATGAATAAAGATATCATATAAAGATAATGAATTGTCTTGATACAATATGTTGGGCGGAGACAAATCCACTACCAACAAGTAAAGGAAAAATACATGAGAGAATAAATGATTTTTGGCGAGCGAAGCGAAGACGATCCAAGCACAATCATCCTCGAAGAAATGGCGATGAACACGACTAAAGCTAGAGCACCTGCGAAAGACAATAGCACACACCTAGAGAGATAACCAGTCCTCAGAGGTACGTAACAAGACACATAATCATGCCATATAAACTGAATAAATATTGCTCAAATAAATAAGTCAATTGAATTTATAACATGGTCCAATACACACCTATTGAACGAGCGTACCATCCCCCCAACCAAACAAGGACAGGAGATGGTAAACTAATTCACGGTGACGTATCTTTCCATGCCATGAATCCAATATGGTATCCGAACCCCAACAGGTTCAATACCTTCTCATCGAAGTAGTAAGTCACACCTACAACCAAACAAGGACAAGATGTGACGAACTAATCCGCGAAAAGTTATTGTTCCAAGCCACGGTCAGATACAAGTACCCAAACCAAAAGTACTCGTACCTAACGGATAAAGGTGCCTAACCGTTCTAAGTGAAATGTAGTTTAAGAACAATCCTTCCTACGCATGGGCCCTGGCTGAATAGGATCGGCATAGTCCCCCTTGGGCACCAGAGGCCCCATCAGTAAGAGCATGACGTTCCGCAGAATCGTCAGTGGCGTCAGTAATCATGGGTCATCAACCCCGTATCTCCAGTGGAGAGTCCGGGTCACAAAGGAAAGTACATCGAAGCCCATACGCTAAGGAATTGTCCTCCCCGCCCAATGCCTACTGTGTTGTATCCACAAACACAAAACCACTATAACCGCTAAGTCAAACCAGCATGCAACCTCTATTAGCGGTTATTCCTATCGCACGGCTTGTACGTACTGGTGGAAAACCAATCACGCACTTCCGTGTTCTACATGCGACACACAACTTCGTGGTATAACGTGTCAAGGCCATGAATGCAACACACAAAGGTGGTCCCTTAAATCTAGGTTTAATGTGTAAGAAAATAATACATAGCAGGAAATATAGAACAATAAGTTCTAACAGGTTATGCCATGTATCACAGTTTATTTTGCATAAAGAAAATAATAAATAATGCATAAAATATGATCCTGTAGTGCAATGATCCAGGTGGCACGATCTGCGACTTCGGTACAACAACTATGCATGGTGACCTCTGATGGTGGCACGGACAATTCCATTGGGTCCGGTAGGGTCAAATTAGCTAGGGTCAATATACGGAAGTTTGCAATTTGCAAGAAGATAGGAATGATTCGTTTTAGTCATGGATAAGAATAAATAATTGAAGAAGTGTTGTATATATAATATAAATATTTTGGAAAATATTTATTGTTTGAAATATATATACATATTTGAAAGTCATAAAAACCATCTTTATATCAAAACTTTAATTTGCTTGTAGAAAATATTACATCTATATTTAATACCATAAAAATAAGCTTCGAAATCTTGTCTGAAGTACCTATAGGGCCAAGCCTTAATATATATATATATATAATTTATGATAAAAATACAACACAGAGAATATTATATAAATATTTTATTGAATAACAACTACAGGAAAATTAACAAAATAATTATTATAATAGTATATATACATAATATACCAATATACCTACAAATATCAAAATCTACTACTGTTTCCAAAATATTCATCATATTAATTAATAATACTATTAATAACAAAACATTAATGATTTATAAGTCACCCAACTGTATGCTCTTCTCAAAGATTATTAAAATAGTAATAATAAAAAAATAATAAAATGAAATAAAATCGTACTGAACCAAACAAGGGGGGAGAGAATGGTGAAAGAGGTGGTGAGTGATGGCGAGAGGGAGAGAGGAGCGGACGGGAGGGAGCGACGGCAAGGGGTTTTCCGGCATCGGGCGGCGGCAGTGGTTTTTTTCGGCATCGGGCGGCGGCAAGGGTTTCGAACGGAGGATTTGGGGACGCGGGGGAGTCTCACGCCGGCGGCTTGGCGCGGCGGAGGAGTCGGAGAGGGAGAACGGAGTGGAGTTTCGGGCTTACCGCTCCGGCGGCGTTCGTGGTCGACGCGGAGGAAGACGGCGGGGCTAGAGGTACGGGAGAAGGTCGGCGAGCGGGTTTAGGGCTGTGCGGCGTGCGGCTGCCACAGTCGGCGCTGCTCCGAGTTAGTGCTCGAGCAGGAGCACGGCGGACCGGACACGGCGGAGGCGGTGGGTTTCGGTCGGTGGACGGCGGAGGGTGCGGGACGAGCGGAGAGGGAGGCGAGGCTCGGGCGGCCAGCTTGCGGAGGCGAGGCAGCAAAGAGGGGCGGACGAAAGGGATCGGAGGGCGGCTGCTCCGGCGGAGGTGAGTTTAGGACTTGGTTTATGTATTTATTTATTTTGGGGATGCCGGGGGCTGCGGTCACGGCGGCGTTGGCCGGAGTTTGGGGGTCGGGCTGGTGGTGTGGTGATGGTGACGGGTTTGGCGCTGGTGGTGGTAGGTCGACGGGGCGGCGGTTGTGTCCGGGTTGGGCAACCACCGGGAAGGGGTTTGAGGTGGGCTGCGGAAATAAAGGACGGCGGTGGTAATGGCGTGGAGATGGTGGCTTGCGTGTATTGTCGTGGTCGGACACGATGAAAGGAGGTGTGGGATGGTTACTGCGGTGGTGGTTTGACAGGGAGATGGTCGGCTGGACTGGTTGGGTTTCGGCCAGTGGCCGTGGTCGGGGTTGTGATGACGGGAATGGTGGAGGTGTTGTGATAGGGGCTATGTTGGCGGTGGCATTGGGTTGCAGGTGAGGTCTCGGACAGGGAGACTATGGTGGTGGCAGGGTGAGGCCAAGGTTGAGGAATTAGGGATAGCATTTGCCGTGTCGGGATTGTCGACACTGGGAGAGGATTCAATGTACATGTAAAAATATATGGAATAAGAGTTTGGATGGACACAGACACGATGCACGTAGATTTGTGGAGAAAATTTATAGAACATGAATTGTGGAGAATAATGGAGGAGTACCTACCTATTTATAGGATGTGGGAATTCCCAATTGGATAGGATTAGGGAAAGATTTAAAACCCAAATTAGATAATTCAATCTATTTAATTCAAATCCAAATCCAATACAAATCATAATTAAATTAAATCCCTTTAGTTTAAAATCAAATCAAATAATCAAATTCCAATTATAGATATTAATTTAATCTATTTAAATGTATCCATGGAATCAGATCAAAATTTAAATTGTCACAAATATTTCAAAAATGTTTTCCAAAAATGCTAGTAATAATAATTTCGAAAATTACACTATTTATTTAAAAATAAGGTAATAAATAATTTTGATATATGTATGCACAATATATTTACATAATATATTTTTCTAGTATACAATAAAAATATTATTTATTATTTGTAGTTAAAAGGCCTTTAAATGAAAAGAACAAACTTAGCAATTCTTGTATGATAGCAAAGTATTTATTATAAAATTATTTTGAACTATAAAAATTAAAATTAAAATATTTTTCTAAAATATGTACGCTCGTCCATATTCGTACTCGATGAGCAATTATGAAATACGTCGTTTACGCACAACGTACAATACGACTACGCGCGACGTACAATACAAAAAATTTAAATCAGTACCAAAATCGGTAAAAAAATATAGTAGAAATTTAGGGGTTTTAAATCCTACCAAACTTAAAAGAATTTCGTCCTCGAAATTAAGAATTCGTAGGGGGTGAGAAGCACAAGGGGGTATCTATGGGAAACAATCTATAACAAATCATGCCGTAAGAATTCACGATCTAGATCATAGAAAAATAATACGGTATGGTCACGGGTAATGAATGAGGGTCACGATTAAGAGAACGAAATAGATTCACTTAAATTAAGCGATTAGAGGGTCTTGATAGGGCCGAGTAGTTTGGGATGAAGATATAGCAACATCGAGTGAGAATAGTCATAGCCGTTGGAAAGGTTAGAAGAAGTTCTAGTATGACGCTTTCGTCCTCCTAAAATAGGTGAGGGCGAAGCAATATAGAGTTCGAAGGAGGCGTTATCGAATACGAATACGTGATTCAAGGACGACTGAAAAATTTCAAAGGAGTTGCCAAGGCAGTCGTGGATGGGACTCTAGAGGACAAGTTTAGTTATGTCCCCATCCACGTAGAACGATAGATAAAAGTGAACCAAAGTGCACTTGGTTGATCAGACCATTATGCACCGGTTCTGATAGACAATATGTTAGTGGGGTACCTCCATTAACATATATGTCACGAACAAGCTTGGTAAAAGGCTAAGCTTGTAAAAACTAAGCTACATTAGCATCATTAGTCTAGATAGTAAAATTATAGGCACGATAATAGATGAATAAAAAAAATATGAATAGTCTAAGAGTCATAAGGATCTAAGTCTTGTTTATTCCTATACCATCATTCTACGTTTTATTGACCAAGGCTTGGTTGACCGAATGGGTTAACTTTCTCTAGTCTCTATGGTATAGATAATACCATTTGTATTCCCTTAATTGTCAAGGGTGTGTGGGGTATTCTACCCAACTTAAAGAATTAAGCTAAGGGTATTTGGGACATCTAACTAGTAGGGTCAATCTCTAGCAGGCACGAAGAAAGATAAGAATTTTGTTAGAAGGAATCAAGCAAGATGCAGTCGATGAGTCAAACGGTAGATAAATCTAGGAAAGAGTCAAATATGTGGATGAGATCCTAGACTTCTAATCCTATACGCAGGCTTGCTTGGTACGGTAAAGTAACCAAACAATTTATCTCGACCTGCGTGGACCACCACAAAAACATGTAACGCTCCAGTCCCAAAATACGTAGGACTAGGAACGTAGACATGTCAGCTGTATTCATACGAAGTATACTCCAATATATGGAAGCCTCGTATGAATACATAAGCTGTAAAATACAGTAGAACCATAACTAATCCCATCCACACAAAATAAATGAATAAAATATATCATAAGGATAATGAATTGTCTTGATACAATATGTTGGGCGGAGACAAATCTACTACCAACAAGTAAAGAAAAAAATATATGAGAGAATAAAAATTTTTGGCGAGCGAAGCGAAGACGATCCAAGCACAATCATCCTCGAAGAAATGGCGATGAACACGACTAAAGCTAGAGCACCTGCGAAAGACAATGGCACACACCAGAAGAGATAACTAGGTCCTCAGAGGGACGTAACAAGACACATAATATCATGCCATATAAACTGAATAATATTGCTCAAATAAATAAGTCAATTGAATTTATAACATGGTCTAATACACACCTATTGAACGAGTGTACCATCCCCCCAACCAAACAAGGACAGGAGATGGTAAACTAATTCACGGTGACGTATCTTCCCATGCCATGAATCCAATATGGTATTCGGACCCCAACAAGGTTCAATACCTTCTCATCGAAGTAGTAAGTCACACCTACAACCAAACAAGGACAAGATATGACGAACTAATCCGCGATAAGTTATTGTTCCAAGCTACGGTCAGATACAAGTACCCAAACCAAAAGTACTCGTACCTAACGGATAAGGTGCCTAACCGTTCTAAGTGAAATATAGTTTAAGAAATCCTTCCTACGCATGGGCCCTGGCTGAATAGGATCAGCATAGTCCCTCCTTGGGCACTAGAGGCCCCATCAGTAAGAGCATGACGTTCCGCAGAATCGTCAGTGGCCGTCAGTAATCATGGGTCATCAACCCCGTATCTCCAGTGGAGAGTCCGGGTCACAAGAAAAAGTGCATCGAAGCCCATACGCTAAGGAATTGTCCTTTCCGTCTAATGCCTACTGTGTTGTATCCACAAACACAAAACCACTATAACCGCTAAGTCAAACTAGCATGCAACCTCTATTAGCGATTATTTCTATCGCACGGCTTGTACTTACTGGTGGCCAGCCAATCACGCACTTCCGTGTTCTACATACGACACACAACTTCGTGGTATAACGTGTCAAGGCCATGAATGCAACACACAAGGTGGTCCCTTAAATCTAGGTTTAATATGTAAGAAAAATAACATAGCAGGAAATATAACTGAACAATAGTTCTAACAGGTTATGCCATGTATCACAGTTTATTTTACATAAAGAAATAATGAACAATGCATGAAATATGAGCTAAAAAATAAACAGCAAATGGCAAGGTGTCTTGCCTGGTAGTACGCCTGGTGTAGTACATGATCCAGGTGGCACGAT
Organism: Iris pallida; assembly: GCA_029216955.1. NCBI lineage: Eukaryota > Viridiplantae > Streptophyta > Magnoliopsida > Asparagales > Iridaceae > Iris > Iris pallida. Next base: position 47 of record JANAVB010040968.1, on the reverse strand, counting down.
ATACGACTTCGGTACAACACTATGCATGGTGACCTCTGATGTGGCAC
>JANAVB010040967.1:92500-133888 GCA_029216955.1 Iris pallida | reverse complement strand
ACCTGTTCCTCCATCTTTCCTCCGATCAGGACTACAACCAAGTGTGGGCGAAAGGAACGACTAAAATTGACAATCATTTTGTCAAAATTGTCAAATGGTCACCGAACTTTAATCCCAAGATCGATTCGACCATCGTAACCTCCTGGGTCACCCTTCCCAATCTCCCCCGGTGTGCTTTCCTGCTGCAGCTCTTAAGAGGATCGCCAGCTCTTTCGGAGTCCTTGTGGCCATCGCCGAAGAAACGAAGAACCTCTCTAAATGTAACTACGCAAAGATTTGCGTAGAGCTGGACCTCGCAAACGAGCCACCCAAACTTATTGAGATAGAACTTGGAGATCAGTCATTCAGCCAAGCGCTGGTCTACGACAACAGCATTTCCTTCTGTCAACACTGCCAGATGTGCGGCCACTCTCTCCAACACTGTTTCCGTGCCCACCCAGAACTCAAAAAACCCGTCTCCAGAAGAGCGCGCGATACAGGCACGGCTCCCTCATCCCGTCCAACAACGCAGCTCCCTTCCATCCCCCCTTCTCCCTCTCGGAATCCCCCCATCCACACCGCTTCAGTCTCCGCTCCACCCCCTTCTCTCGCCATCACCATCCATGATTCCTTCGAAGCTCTCGACTCGGAACCAGCTGTCGGAGCTTCTGGGTCGCCGACTGCAGATCGCTTCCCAAACCCACTACCCCCTTCCCTCGCCATCACTCTCCATAACTCCTTCGGAGCTCTGGACGTTGACCCGGATGATTGCTCTCCGGAGACGCCCATCTCCGGTGGCATCCCTAATCCCCCATCTCCTCCCCCTTCCGACCCCGCCCTCGCTCCCCTCCAAATCCTCCCCACCACCCCTTCCTCCCCTCTGCAAGCCTCCTCCCCTAATCCCGTGAATCCCAATTATCAGCCTTCGGCCTTTAGATTCCAATTCACCGAAGCGGGCGCCGAGGCTCCGTCCTCTGCCGATCCACCTACCCCCCCATGCCTGGCCGTGGTTCCTCCTCGTCCGCTCACCGGCAGATTTTGGCAGGCTCAGGAAGCGGGTTTCCTTGACCGTGATAATCCCCTTTGCGCCCTAGCGGAGTGTGAAGACTCAGGCACTTCGGCGGTTGCAGTTGCTCCGGCCTGCACCAACCCCGAAAACAACAATCTCAAGAAAAAGAAAATCCAAGAAACAAAAGCAGCGTACGGCGATGACCACGAGATCCGCCGCAAAGCTGCAAAACACCCCTGCCTCCCACCTTAATGCCTAACATCCTTTCCTGGAATGTTCGAGGCATTGGCAATAAACAGACCTTGAATCGGATCATCAGTCTTACCAAATCCAATCGGATTGACTTACTTGTCATTATTGAACCTAAAATCCCCCGCAAAAGAATGAAAGAAATCCAACTCAAGCTGGGATTCCCTTCCGCGATCTCCGGATGCCACGACATTTGGATCTTCTTCGCCGCTGACTTCCGATTTGGTATTTCTAATGACTCCCCTCAGGCCCTCTCCTGTTGGGTAGAGCATCCCGCCTTCAAGTCCCGCATCCTTCTTTCAGCCATTCACGGTAGCTGCAGCATCCCAGAGCGTAGAGTTCTTTGGGAGCTTTTGTCGGGGCCTTCCCTTCCCCACGACGATTTGCCGTGGCTTTGCATCGGAGACTTCAACACTGTATCTTAGAGAGGAAAAATCCGGTGGTCGTGACCCCCCTCATTCGTCCATGGAGGACTTCAATAACTTCGCCTTAAACGCCCACCTTTCCGCTATCCCCTTCCAAGGCAACCAGTTCACCTGGTGTAACATGCAAGAAGGATTGCGTAGGCAGTACTCCCGCCTTGATCGTGCCATGGTGAATGACTGTTGGTCGGATTTGGGGTTGATTAGTAATCTGTCGCACCTGAACTCTACCGAATCAGACCATTCCCCCCTCCTTCTCGAGCTCAGCAACACCCATAACCTCATCAATAAATCCTTCCGCTTCCTCGACTTCTGGCGACATCACCCCCAGTTCATGAACATAGTTGAAGAGGCTTGGGCCTCTGTCACTCACCCGGATCCTCTGATCAGAATTGCTACCAAACTCAAAGCTACTAGGAAAGCCCTTACGGCTTGGAGCAAAATTGCTTTCGGAGACATTTTTCAAGCCATTAAAGATGCTGAAGACGATGTCACCCGTGCGGAGATCGAGTTCGCCGTTATCAATTCCCAGGAGAATCGCGCCTCCCTCAATCTCGCCAAGGCGATCCTCAAATCTAGAATCAGGGTTGAGACTGAATTCTGGAGACAAAAGGCTAGATTAACTTGGGACATGGAAGGGGACAAGAACTCTGGCTTCTTTCACAAATGTGTTAAAGGTCGCAGAAGCTCTCTTAAGATCCATCGTATCCGCGATGAAAATGGCCAACTTCTGAACAGTCAGGAGAACATTCAGACGGCAGCCACGAACTACTTCTCCAACATGTTTGCTAAAGAGGTCGTGGTTAAAGATGACGGATTCCTGTCCGAGATCCCCTCCCTGATTTGCGACAGGGATAACGAGAGCCTCCGCGCTCCTCCCTCCGCCGACGAGGTTAAGGCCGCTGTGTGGTCCATTAATGCTAACAGCGCTCCGGGTCCGGACGGGTTCAACGGGGTGTTCTTTCGAACATGCTGGGACATCATTCGGTCCGACCTCTGGGATGCCACAACCGCATTTTTTCAAGGAGCCACGTATCCGAAATCCATATCCTCCCCCACATCATTCTCATTCCCAAGAAAGACAACCCGGAGACCTTTAAAGACTTCAGACCTATCAGCCTCTGCACTTTCACCAACAAAATTATCTCTAAAATCATCGCCTCCAGAATGGCGGATCTCCTCCCCAGAATCATCTCCGAAGAGCAAAGCGGCTTCGTCAAAGGTCGCAATATCACCGATAATATCCTCCTGGCTCAAGAGATGATCACTTGCATGAAATTCCCGTCCAGGGGGGGAACGTCGCCATCAAACTGGACATGGAGAAAGCATATGACCGTCTTGACTGGCAGTTCATGATCTGGGTGTTCAGAGCCTTCGGTTTCTCGGAACCTGTTATCGACATCATATTCAGATCCATCAACAACTCCTGGTTTTCCACCGTCATCAACGGTCAACCTCAGGGTTTCTTCAAAGCTTCTCGCGGAGTCAGACAGGGAGACCCCCTCTCCTCCACCATTTTCATCATCACGGCCGAAGCCCTGAGCAGAAATCTCAAAACCATGCCACGATCTCCGGGATTCCAGCACTTTCACACAACGACCGGCTGCCCTCTCATTACTCATCTTGCGTACGCGGACGACATCCTCATTTTCTCCGCTGGCGCTATTGGAGCAATTGAGGTGGTTATGAAAACTCTTGCTAGCTACACTAGATGCTCTGGTCAGAAAATCAATAACAGTAAGAGCGTGATTTACACTCATCACAAAGCCGATAGAACTCACTCGGCAGTGCTGTCCACCATGACCTCCTTCTCCACAGCTTATCCCCCTTTCCTTTACTTAGGCTGCCCGTTGGTGTACGGTCGCACGAACTCTGGCATTTTCGACCACATGGTGGGCAAGATTCGTCAGAAAATTGCGGGCTGGCACAACGCCACCCTCTCCCCCGGGGGGAAGTTAATTCTCATAAAGCATGTCCTATCCTCCATCCCCATTTACACCCTTGCTGTGTGCGCGCCCCCCGTCAAAGTGCTCCATTCTATTGAATCCATTCTCGCCAGGTTCTTTTGGGGTCATCTCGAAGGAAGGAACAAGCATCACTGGGCTAGCTGGGCTACTATGGCCAAACCTACTGAAGAGGGTGGGCTGGGATTCTGCAGACTTGCCCACATTGTCGACGCCCACTCGGCAAAATTGTGGTGGAAGATACGCTCCGAAAACTCGATCTGGACCAGGTTCATGAGAGCGAGATACTCGAGATTCGGTCACGTAACCGACGCGTCGGCCAACAACAGATCCTCTGCGTCGTGGCGGCGCATCATTCGCGGCCGTATCCTCGCGGAACCGCACTTGCGCTTGACACTGGGTAATGGTCAGTCGATGGCATGTAAGGAACGTTGGTTGGGGGACGAGATCCTCAGGCCCAACACTTTTACTCCGCCGTTGTGCGAGATCCGAGACTTATGGGATGATGATGCGTCTAGGTGGAATTGGGATAGAGTTCGAGATTGGTTTGGCCCAGCGGCCTTGGCGACCCTGGGTGCATCTCATCTATCGATCAATGAGGCTCATGACGCGCTCAGATGGTCCCCCAACCAGGGTGGCGCCTTCACCCTAGCTTCAGCCAGAGCCGTCATCAGAGACTCCCAAGCTACGACTCCCCCTTCCGCCAAGTTTTGGCACTCGTGTATTCCAGTGAAATGGTCCATTCTCCTATGGCGTGCCGCGCGCCGAAAGCTTCCTACGGACGATGCCGTCAAATCCTTCGGCTTCAGCCTAGCGTCAAGATGCCATTGCTGTGTTGATCACCAACCAGAATCCGTCGATCATGTTTTCCTTGCTGGGGATTCTGCCTCCTTTATTTGGTCGCAACTTCACTATAGGTGCCAATTGGCCCCCACAACCGGGGGCATCAACGATCTGCTGGCCAATTGGAACGCGTCTCACGGGCATCAGATCGTCGCTGCCGCCGCATTTTGGGTTATATGGAAAAACAGAAACAAATACAGATACGAGGGCCGTCAATTTCCGCCTCCTCAATTGTTCAGTGAGGTGATTCGACAAATCTTCAAAAGAAAGAGCCGTTGCACTCACTCCTCGGACCAGTTTTGGGCCACCCTGGATTCCTGACAGGGTCGGGGGCGCTCTTTCCTTGGGCGCTGCTTTGACCGCCTAACCTTCTGATGCTCGGTCCAGTTACCGTTTTGTGGGCAACACTTCGGGTTTCTTTCCCCTTTTTTTTGGGTCGTTTTTCGCGCGAGGCGCGCTTACTTGTATAGGCTTCGGCATTTTGCGCCTATCTATCAATAAAGTTTTCTTTCCCAAAAAAAAAAAAAAAAAAAAAAAAAAATATATATATATATATATATATATATATATATTTTTTTATATATATTATATATAATATATATATATAATATTATATATATTTTTATTATATATATTATATATATATATATATATATATTAATATATATATATATATTATATATATATATATATTTTAAAATATTATATATATATTATTATAGATGGGAAAAAAAAATATATTATGAATGGAAAAAATTTATTCATAACTCATGAGATAATGAATATGGGGGAAAATATATACATATTATAAGGGAAAAAAATTTCAATAACTCCTGAGATAAGGAATATCTCGTGAGATGGTAATCCCCAAGAACACGACCCTGGCCACACACACAGTTTTATGAACTGCGGAGTTTAAACCTCTAGCATTTTAAATCAATTTTTTATCCAATGTTTTACACCTACTTCCTAATCATATCCTCAACCAATCCAACCTAAATCTATTCAAATCGATTTCTATTCGGATTTGAAAAGGGGGTGATATATAGGGGTTCAATTTCATTAAAATCCAAACACCTATCCACGACGGAGAGTCCCATACTCAAGAACTTCGACTTATCCTCCTTTATACCATCGCCTGCCTCCCTGCACCTGTTGAGCCGTCTGCAACTGCCGCGGAGGCAGCGGACCACTAGTACAGTAAAGAAGAGAGTACTTTATTCTAATAGTGTCACGACCCGTACCCAGTGAAAGGGCACGAGACCGTGGGTACGTCCAGCCTATGCCGTAGTGTCGACGGTTGAATGCTGTCCTAGGTCTCAGCAACATCTAAACACAAATAAGTACCTGTTCAGAATATACTCTCCAATCGGAGGACAATCTCAGAAGATACATCTCAATCACCATATACTAAAGATGGATAATGAGCACAATATTGGATAGATAAAAACTCAAAGTAAGATACAATCCAGAATTGAAATGAGTTTAAGGGCCCGTTTGGTAAACCTTATTTGGTGGTAGATTTTAGGATTTTATGGATTTGGAGTTAAATCCATGGAATCCTACGTTTGGTTGGAGATGGATTTAGATATGGAAACTATATCCAAATCCAAATTTTGGATTTGGAAGAAAGAAAGTTGGATTTTGGAGAAAAATAGATTTTTTTTTAATAATTTCATTGTTATATTAAATATTTAGTTAAAAATAATTAAAATTAAAATTAATAAATTAATTATTCGTTATGTTTTTATATTAATTTTTCAAAATTATTATTTAAAAAATATTTAATTTATAATAAATTAAAATTAGTCATTATTGTTGTTATAAAAATTAAATATTTTTATAACTAATAGTTAGTTATCATAATTAGAATTTAAATTTATAATTTATTAATTAATACTTTATCGTTTAATATATTTAATATCTTAATTAATAATTTACAATTTAATTAATCATAATTATAATCATAATTATTCATTTACTAATCATAACTATAATCTTAATTAATAATTTTTATTAATTAATATTCAATTATAATCATAACTAAAACTTTATTAGTCTTATTATAATCTTAATTAATAGTTCATTAAATACTATTTTATAATAATCTTAATTATTAATATTTTAATCACAATTATAATCATAGTTAATAATTTATAATTTTAATCTTTCATTATAATCTTAATTAATAACTTATAACTTATTAATTTATTAATTATATTATAATCTTGATTAATAATTTAGTAATTTATAATTTTATTTTAATATTTTTAATAACTTATTTAATAATTTATACCTTTATTAATCATAATTATAATAATTTATTAATCATAAATATTGTAATCTTAATTATAATCATAGTCTTATTATAATATTAATTAATAATTGATTAATTTATTAATATTAAATATAATCTTAATAATAATTTACTAATGATAATTATAATCTTGATTATAATAATTTATTTATCATAATTATAATAATTTATTTATCATAATTATAATAATTTATTTATCATAACTATAATTTTAATTAATAATTTATAAATAAATATTTAATTATAGTATTAATTAATAATTTTTTGTCTTAATTACAATCTTAATGATAAATTATTAGTTACTATTTTATTATACTTAATTGATAATATATTAATCATAATTTTCCTCTGTATTAATAATTTATTATTTAATAATTTAATTATTAAAATTTTAATTAATAATTTATTATTAGCATATAATCATCATTATAATCTTAATTAACAATTTGTTAATCATAACTATTTTTATAATCCAAATTCAAATCCAAATCCAAATAATTTGGATTAACAACTATTTTTATTAATTTGTTAATCCAAATCCAAAACCAAATCCATTTTACCAAACAAGCCCCAAGTGTTATCAACACTACACACAAAGTACGAAATAATAACATAACAAGAGTAGCTGGAGACAATCCAATAAAAGTCCTAGCAGTCTAATCTAGGAACTATAGGCTAGGCTAGCTGGATCCTTCTGATGATCCAGGTCGCTAGTGTCATCTATGTCTACACCATAGATGGTGCAGAAGTCCTCCAAATTCTCTGTAAAATTTATCAACATATCCAGTCAGGATTGGAGTGAATACATAACTCTGAAAGCAGTTCCAAATATGGTAGAAAATATAGAACTAGCAATAGAATATAATACATGACGTGCTGTAAATGAAAGTACATGAATACAAGAATAGACAGAATCTGAGTACATAATAGATAGAGAATTTATGAACTGTAAATAAATATAGGTATTCAGAGCACAAGATGGTTATGTAATCTGTTTAGGTTGTACATGATTATTCTACGTAACTCGATTATACGTAGGCATAATCGACATATACATGGTTACACTAGAGGGATTTAATCAGATAACCACTTCTACACTCTCCCCGATCAATACACAAGGATCCGATCACGTTACAGTACGTACATGATTATTGTTTATACATGAAGTACATGTGAGAATATAGAGTACATGAGAGCACATGAGTGTACGTTGAATAATACGAATACAAGGAGTACATGATGTACATGATAGAATACATGAACATGAATCCGTTGCACCCGATAAGGGGATAACATTTCATGACAAGATCCATATAGTACTGGTCCTTGATAACAATGTGTCAGCATCAAGTAAAGTAGTATAGAGCAGGCAATATAGATACTATCATGAATAAAAGTAACAGAAAATGTACTCGTCTGATATCCTGAGCAACGGATGTGTATCGATGTCTGAACTAGAATAACAGAGACCTATGATGAGAATTATAGGTTACTGAGTGTTCTAGATAAAACAATAGTGTTAAATGCATGCTACTTGGCCATTTCTAGGTCAGTAAAGTCAATTTGGTCAATCCTAGTCACAGAGTCCACTATTAGTCAAACTTTAGCTAATTTGTCAATCCTTGGTCAACTTTGGTCCTATTTGGTAAACGTCTAGGGTTTGCCAATTTAGGCTAAAGGTGGTATCAAAACTAATTCTAACCATGGATTCTATAAACCTACTTATCATATAGTGTATTATAGGATACCCTACTCAAAATCCTATCAAAGACTAACACACACACACACACACACACACACACACACACACACACACACACACACACACATATATATATATATATTATATATATAATATATATAGATATTCGAAAATGCAATTTATTGAAATAAAAGGAGTGGCTCAAAAAGAGCGTTACAAGTAGTACCATAGGCGAAAAAGCACAAAAGGCCTTGTAATTAAAGTAGTAAACAATAATCTAAGTAGGAAACACAAAAGTTGTGAAAGTGAAAATTCAAAATTCAAAAATTCGAAATTTTGAAAATTGCTAATTGGACAGGACGTGGGCGTCAGCCCAGCAGTCACGCGTACCGAGGTCGTTGGGGGGGTGGGAGGGCATGGGGCCCTAGGGGGGTGGGTGGGCGCGTGGCCCTAGGAGCTTTTCCTGATCCCGAAGCGGCAGTGCGCTGCACGAGGGGGCGTACGGCCCGAGGGGCCGGGCCCCCCGTCGGCGCGTCGCGCGGAGCGGAGTCGTGGCACGAGGGAGGCGGGGGAGGTGAGCGCCGGCGGTGGAGGGGGGCCAACAGCCGACGAGACGGGAGGGGATGGCAGGGGGACGGGGCACCGTCGGCCGTCGGGGGGGTGGACAGGGCGGTGATCGGAGAAGAAGAGGGGGGAGGGGGGAAGGGGAAAGGAGGGGGTGAGGCAGGCCGCCGTACGGAGGAAGCAGAGGCTCGACCTCCTGGATGCCTGGCCGGCCGGCTGCTAGCGGGCGGTCCCTCCCGCATGCGACTTTGGAAAGCTCCGGAGCACGTAGCGGGGGCGGATGACGTGGGCTACGACACCGCCGGCAGAGGCACACCGACCGACGACGGGGAGGAACTCACCGAGGAGGACGCCAGGGTGGGGAGAAACTCGCCGAGGAGGGGGCCCATCGAGGGCCACGACGCGTGGCCGGAGCGAGTGGCGCGGGCCGCTGCGCGACCGCCATGGCCCACGAGAAGGGGCCTCCGGCGCCTGGGGGAGCGCGGTGGGGCGGGGACCGGACCAGCACCGCCGAGAGCCGGGAGGGGCGAGAGGCCACCGAAGTGCTAAGAAATCGGCCTTATATATTATATATATATATATATAATATATATATATATATATTATATATATTTAACTTTATCAACTATAAATATACATTTAGATCTAATGTATACAATAGGTTGAGTATCAGGGATATGGGCATCATCACAAATAATAAGAACTGAGTCTATGTAATGGACTCTAACAACCAAGGATATGAGCTACCCTATGTTCAGTGGAAAACTGAACCCAACTAATTGGACTGAACTTATGTGGTCTGATACTCTAATGAAGCAAAGAAAATCTGATACTTGGAATAAGGTTGTATGCCCCTTATTTGGGACTGAATTAGATGGGTTTGGGTGTCACATGAGAAAATGGAAGAGCAATGAGGCAAGTGTCTGAACTTTTATGTAAGGCTAATGAATGAGGATTTGGATGTTAACCCAAAAGTTTAAACTGCAATTTGGGACTGAAACACTATCCTAAGATTGAACAAATATGAACAGGACATGAAACTAATATGCAGGACACTCCATCCTAATGATCATCAGAACAGAAATGGAAGGATATGGTTAGGACAGAAATATGAATGTACGACAATATCAAACAAGGCACTGGGTATTAAGGAAATGACCTACACTAATCCAGGTAGTGGACAGAACAAAATATGCAATGGCAATGAGAAGGATATGTAGGACAAATAAAAGGCATGAGGACTAAACATCCTATAGCAGGGAACAAAACATATGCCTAGGTAAAATGGAACCTAAAGGCACCTCTCCTGTGGACAGAAGCATAGGACTGGACTATAAATTAGTGCACAGAACCAAATGGGCAGACATGGTCAAGAGGATTGAACATAAATGGCCTGGACATCTAATGATGCAGGACAGACGTATAAGTGAAGATATATGAATAAAGCCATTTAGGAATGCAGGGGAGTTTGACATGTATGCATGACAAATCCACATGCCTAGACATCTATTCGAATGCAGGCAACTCAGATGCTAGGGACATGACAGAGCAAGGTGAGCAGTGATCTAATACAAATGCAGGCAGTAAACTAATAGTCTATATACTGCCCATGTATGGATAGTAGAAAATGCATGGTATGAACATAAATCTGGGGATAACAGATATCTGAACATTCATGGGTTAAAAAAGTATGGCTTGCATTAAGCTAATGTCTGAATCAAAGGGTGAAAGGGATGAATCTGTAGCCTGCAGGCATTACCATATATCTGGTACATTATGTCATATGGACAGAGCAAAAGATGAATGCAGTGAACAAAACAAGATGGATTGAACAATACACAAATAGATACACCTATGCAGGACATTAATCTATGATCTGAACCAATGGGCTCGATTGGACAGTACACATTAACTAGACAAATTAAATATAGACTGCATACACAATGCAAACAATAGACATTAGGCAATATCAAGTTTGGAGGTTAGGATAATAAGACAACAGACACACACACAGATCCAAAAGACTGTACAGGATAATGAACAAAACAGTGAGCATCACTATACATCAAGTCCCCATAGCGATATTGACCTACCAAATCAATCCCAAATCACAAGTTAACATCCTACATTGTTAACACATTATATAACCAATATAAATACCTAATTAAAACTAAAATTAAATACTTAAATGCTCTGAGTCATTTCATGAACACTTGATGTGTGTATTCGATACGGTGCGATACGCCCATGATACGCACCTCAAATGGATCCAAAAATGACCCAAGGCATTCCTAATGACAATGGGGATCCTATATTAATGCATCTACACTAATGAAACAATTTAGAGGGTTTAGAGGGCTCTTACCACTTGGAGATGGATACCCAAGAACAAATCTTAGATAGAAAATCATACCTCAAGGCTCAAAAAGATAAGGGTATCGCTCGCGCATCTTATCCTCCCTCTCCCAGGTTGACTTACCTAGAGAGTGATGCCTCCACGACACGAACCAAGAAAATGGTCTAGTTTTGCAATACCTCTCGACGATCCAGAATCTCCACAGGCTGCTCTAGATAACTGAGAGTAGAGCCCACCTCGATCTCGGAGTGATCTAGTACGTGATTGGGATCTGTCACGTACCGTCTTAACTGCGACACGTGGAACACAAGATGAACTCCCTCTAGTACAGGTGGTAAGCCTAGCCTGTAAGCCACGACACCGACTCTCTCGTGAATAATGAAAGGCCCGATGAAACGCGGGCTAAGCTTTCCATCTCCACCAAAGCGAGTAGTGTCTCGTATTGGAGATATCCTCAGGAATACCAGATCTTCAACCTAGCACAAATAAGGTCTCACACTTAACTATAACAATCAATCATAAGCAAACAAGATTCATAAATCAATCTAACCTAATCCTAAAATCTAAGCTGTACCTCAAACCCTCAAGGTCTCCGGTGGCTATCGGCCTAATGCCGCTGTCTATCCTGCACCACACGAAGTCGATCTCTGATGATTTTCACCTTCTCGGCTGCATCCACAACCATCTCAGGTCCCAATAAACCTCTCTCTCCAATGTTATCTCAAGACAAGGGAGTACGACATCTCCGCCCGTATAACGCCTCGAATGGTGACATTTCAATACTGGCCTGGAAGCTGTTGTTGTAGGAAAACTCAACCAAGTGCAAATGATCCTCCCAAGAACCTCCAAAAACTATAGTACAAGTGCGTAACATATCCTCGAGAGTTGGATAGTCCTCTCCGACTGCCCGTCTGTCTGAGGGTGGTAAGCGGTACTGAACTTGAGCTGAGTGCCCAAGCTAGTCTGCAGACTTCGCCAGAAGTGGAAGGGAAGCAACTATCTCGATCCGAGAGTATGCTCACGGAAATTCTATACAGTCTGACTATCTGCCTCGTACATATCTGCTAGCCTCTCTGTAGATAAACCCACTTTGAATGGCAAGAAGTGGGCTGATTTGGTCAACCTGTCTACGATGACCCAAATCAAGTCTTTCTTTCCTGGTGTACACGTCAATCCTGAAATAAAATCCATAGTGATGTGCTCCCACTTCATTCCAGAATGGACAATGGCTGCAACAATCCTCCTGGCCTCTGCCTTTCTGCCTTTACCTGCTGGTAAACCAAGCATCTGGCTACGAAGCGTGCTACCTTCCGCTTCATACCATACCACCAAATGTTCCTTCAGGTCTCTATACATCTTGTTAGTACCTGGATGCATAGAATACTGAGAGCAGTGAGCCTCCTGCATAACCTGCTTTCGAAGCTCTCTACTAGGCAAGTGCAGTTAGAATCGTACCTTAACGCTCCATCCTCTGTAATAACAAACTGGTCCAGAAGTCCTGCATGAACCTGCTCTCTGATATACCACAGAGCTACATCATCAAACTGAGTCGACTTGATCCTATCCATCAAGTCCTACTGAATCTGTAGTCCCCATAACTGCATCTCAACTCCAGGTACTATCACCTCAATCTCCAATTTCTCAAGATCAGCTAGCAAATGACGGTCTGTCATCAAATACATGGCTACCGGATACCTGCTCAAGACGTCGGCAACCACGTTGGCCTTTCCTGGATGATACTGCAACGAGATGTCGAAGTCCTTCATCAACTCCAACCATCTTCTCTGCCTCATGTTCAGCTCTTTTTGGGTAAACACATACTTCAAGCTTTTGTGGTTCGTGAAGATCTCTATACGCTATCCGTGTAGATAGTATTTCCATAACTTAAGAGGGAAGATAATCGCTGCCAACTCCAAGTAGTGGGTAGGGTAATTCTTCTTATGTAGACATAACTGTCTGGAAGCATAGGCAATCACCTTCCCATTCTGCTTTAAGACACAACCCAGACCCTTCCTTGAGGCATCATGATAGATAGTGAATCTACCTATCCCTGATGGCAACGTCAAAACTGGAGTTATCGACAACCTCTTTTTCAACTCATCAAAGGCGACCTGACACTCCTCTGACCAGACAAACTCTATGTCATTTCGGGTCAGCCTAGTCAACGGCTCTGCAATCCAAAAAAATCCTGAATAAACCTCATGTAATAGCCTGTCAATCCTAGGAAGATCCTGATCTTTGCAACTGAACTCGGAGCGGTCCATGCCTCAACTGCCGTGATCTTCTTCGGGTTGATTGAGATCCCCTCTCTGGTCACAATATGACCTAGGAACTCAAACCGATCAAGAAAGAACTCATACTTCGAAAGCTTGCCATAAAGCTCCTTCTTCTTGAGAGTCTCTAGAACTACTCTCAGATGCTCCTCATGCTCCTCTGGGGTCTTCGAATATACCAAGATATCATCAATGAATACTACCACAAATTTGTTCAAATACTGATGGAACACCTTATTCATCAGGTTCATGAATACCGTCGGGGCGTTGGTTAACCCAAACGATATCACCATAAACTCACACCGGCCGTACCGAGTCTGAAATGCTGTCTTCGAAACATCCTCCTTCTTCATCTTCACCTGGTGATAACTGACCTCAGATCAATCTTTGAAAATACCCTCGCTTCGCTCAACTGATCGAACAAATCATCGATCCTCGGCAGCGGGTATTTGTTCTTGATAATGAGGTTGTTGAGAGCCCTGTAGTCGATACACATCCGTACCGACCCATCCTTCTTCGTCACAAAAAGCACTGGTGCACCCCACGGTGAAGAAATCGATATGATGAAGCCCTTGTCTTGCAACTCATCCACTTGCTTCTTCAATTCCACCAACTCGTTGTCAATCTCATGCGCTGTGGGAAAGGATTGAGAAATAAACAATTCCATGCGCTGTGGGAAAGGATTGGGAAATAAACAATCTCATGCGCTGTGGGAAAGGATTGAGAAATAAACAATCTCATGCGCTGTGGGAAAGGATTGGGAAATAAACAATCTCATGCGCTGTGGGAAAGGATTGATTCCTGCACAATCGGCGCATGGGATACTCACGTTGCGTCTTCAGTACATGTGCGTAAGGAACCTACGCGCATGACACGCTCGGAGTCAAAGAATGCATTGCCAGGACTTCACGGCGCATGACCTCCCGGCGCATGGCCTTCCGGGCGCATGGGGTTCCCGGCGCATGGGGTTCATCGTCCCCAAACAGCCAGTTCAGCCATGAAAGTTCCGAAAACTTGTAATGGCCATAACTTACTCATCCGAAGTCGAAATCAAGCGAAACAAAAGCCAAAATTGTATGAAATTGAATTCTCTACAACATAAAACTATTAGTTTTCGAAAATAAGTAAGTTTTAGAGATCAAAACCAAGAAAAACCAAAAATGTATCAAACTTAGATCTACAACAAATAAGCCATGGAAATTGAAGATGCTAAGTACTAAAGAGACTTAGAATCAAATATGGAAGATGATAGAACATCATGCTCGATATTAAATCCACTATTTGAAATAGAGGTTACACCGCGTGCTTTACTCCGAAGGACATGCCAACTTCTTACACCATCGTATTTTATCCGAAGCCCACGAGCAAACTTCATCACTGTTTGAAAAGCTTTTATACACCAAGCTTGTACAACTCGAACACTTCTAATCAGAATACACCAGCACTTAGAAGAATGGTAGTTGTCTTAAAATGTGAAGATTGAAAAGGTCTTTGTAATATGAAGGCTTAGAATAAATAGAGAAGATGAAGAATGAGATGAGTGAGTAAAATAAAAAACTCTTTTCTATTTATAGGTAACTTTTAACCAGTGTTCGGGCAGAACTTGGCTAGGGAAACGTTCAAATTTTGAATGTTGGAGATCCAAAAGACTAAGTAGTCATTCTGATCAGGAGTGATTTGAGGAGACCGAGTTCGGTCCGAATTTGGGACGAGCTCGGCCCGAGCTCGGCTACTAGGATTTGTAACACCCACTTTTCTAAAATGAGAATAATTTTGAAATTTAGTAATTATAATTATTTAATAATGATATTTAAATCATGCTATGCTTTTTGGTAATTTTTAATCAATTTAAAACTATTTAAATCTGTGAATTGTGATTTTGATGTGTTGCTAGTGAAACCTTAGAGATTACTTGACCTAGAGCCTAACCATGACTAAGGAGACCTAACCATATGATTAGGATGACTAATTATCATTTTTTGGCATAGGGGTATTTTGGTCATTTTTGGACTTTTAGTTAAAATGAATTTTGATTTATTAATATTGTGCTAATTGAATTGTTAGAGGACTAACCTAGAAGTTAACCTAATCTAGATGTTAACCATGAGCCAAGATATTAGATTAGAAGCTTCCATCATGACAAGGTTAAGAATATCTACATATTATGTTAGTAGATATTTTGGTTAGATATTAGTGTAAGAAACCTACTTTTGATGTGAGCCTTTGATTGAGATTAAATTTATGTAGAGAAGCCTTAGCCACTCATCTAGCATTTGTAAAACCCTAACCCTAGCCATTTACAATAGCCATCAAGAGTCTCTCCCTCTATTTAATCACATCTTTACAAATTCCTTGCCTCTTTTTAATACCTACAAGAAGCCCTAATAGTGTTCTTCCCCAAACCTTCACCAATTCTTCATTTTTCCTCCAAATTGGACCAAACCAATTGCATTGGACTCCCTAGTGTAGAGGAGGTCAATAGTAGGTAGCTAAAAAGGATTTAGAGACTTGGGATCATTGCAAGTTGGAGATGGACTCTCATTCAAAAGGCTATTTCTTGAGGTTTCACCCTCAATAGGTAAAACCTATCAAACAATTCAAATTCTTGATTTGTTTCCATAGATGCATTTATTTAGGTGTCCCCTAGCTGTAGACCAAGTTTGGTAGAAATTCGTGTCCATTGATATGCGTATCGGACACGTATCAGAGTGTGTGTACATGTGTTTGGTGAAATATAACAATAAAATGAATTTCTATAAATTGCAGAACTAATTACATGGAATTGTTGATCTATATGTGTAGAGTAATTTTCATTAAGACTGAGCCTATTTTTGTGTCGTGTCCGTGTCCAAAATGGCCACGGACATGCAGCACGAGCCCTCGCACGATTGCCCTGCTACCCGATCGTGTTTGCAGACACGATACGCGACGTGGACACGTGCCACTTGGCACGAGGGTGGGGGCAGACACTGTCAGGAGCCCCCCTCAAGTTTTATGACATTTCGTGTCGTGTCGAGAGAGTTTCGCGCGTGCACTGATTTTTCACTACACTGGCACTGTCAATTTTTTCGACTGATACGTGATTTGTGTCATGCACAGACACGACTTGGACACGAATCAGGGTGTCGACCCTCTAGCCCTATATCCCCTCTAACCCTAGACATAGCCACGTAGACACTCGAGCACTGTGTCGTATCATTTCTGACACGACATCTCAGCACGATATCACTGATACACTGTTTACTGATACCCTATTTTTAATTATTTTGGATACTTCGTGTCCAGCTTCTGGACACGTAGGCACAACCCTGGACACGTGTATCACACCCCACACGTGTACCTACCTGACACGTGTACTGATTTGAATTTTGTATGTGTAATGTGATGACTGATACATGTACAATTGGTACTTTCGAAATGATTTCAAAATGGTAAATTCAAAATCCCAGGTTTTCAAATGAGTTTCATACTTAGTACCTGGGTTTTAGTTTAGTTTCCAAGTTGGTTTACCTGTTGGTTTGGGTTTCAATTTCTGAGTTTTGGTTTCCATTTGATTTCCAATACATGTTCAATGTTAGTTTCAGTTAGAAGTTTACATATGTGTAGGCAGCTATATATAAGTATGTATATGGGTATGTTTAGTTAAATATCTGTGAGATTGGGTTAGTGTTAGTTTGGGTTATAGGATTTAGAAATCTGTGAGTTCAGGTGAGTAGTGGCAGTGATAGATGTTCCTGCACTAGGCAGGGATATGGCTTAGCTTGACATTGCCTGGCACCAACAGTAGCAGGCAACTGGCCTGCAGGCATGTGGGCATGCCTTGGCATGGCATGTAGTGACTTGAGTAGCAGCAGTAGGGGATGCACTAGGCAGCCCCTTGTGTCCTTGTTGTGTGGGTGTGTTGGGTATGTGAGTGAGGGTTGATCAAGGATTAGGTGAGAGTGACTCTCACCTAAAATATATATATATATATATATATATATATATATATATATATATATATATATATATATATATATATATATATAACACTCTCACCTAAAATATATATATATATATATATATATATATATATATATATATATATATATATATATATATATATATATATATATATATATTTTAGGTGAGAGTGTTATATATATATTTATATATATATATATATATATATAGATATATATATATATATATATATATATTATATAGATATATATATAGATATTATATATATATATATATAGATATATATATAACACTCTCACCTAAAATATATATATATATATATATATATATATATATATATATATTTTAGGTGAGAGTGTTATATATATATATATATATATATATATATATATATATATATATATATATATATATATATATATAGATATATATATATATATATATATATATATATATATAGATTGAAAAAAATATATATATATATATATATATATATATATATATATATATATATATATATATATATATATATATATATATATATATATATATTGATTGAGTCTTGTGAAGGGTTAGTGATATGAGAGAAGGATTAGGCTATATAAATAGATAGCTATATAAGTAGGTATATTTGGAATGAATGTTAGAGGAGGGGTTTACTTGGTTGTATGTATGTATTGTATATGAGTGGTCTTGGGTTCAAGTCTAGGCTTAAGGTATCCTCATGATACATAGATTAGCTAATAGTTGTAGATATTGGGGGTTAGTGAGTTGAGGCTAGGTTTTAACAATACCTTGTGCATAGGCATAGGTATGAGGTATATGTATTATAGATATATGTATATATGGTATAAAAAAAATGTATATATGGTATAAGCTAGTATGGTACATGGGTGTCAATGTGCATTGAGTATAGTTTTGGTTTTGGGATATAGCCTATATATATATATATATA
Source organism: Iris pallida (assembly GCA_029216955.1). Classification (NCBI taxonomy): domain Eukaryota; kingdom Viridiplantae; phylum Streptophyta; class Magnoliopsida; order Asparagales; family Iridaceae; genus Iris; species Iris pallida. The sequence goes on along the minus strand of JANAVB010040967.1, from coordinate 115,292 downwards.
TATATATATATATATATATATTTTTGTTATATATATATATATATATATATATATATATATATATATATATATATATATATATATATATATATATATATATATATATATATATATATATATATGGTGTGGTTGTGGCATGATAACTAATACCTTGAGATATACTGGAGGATGACCTGTTTGCCAGTTAACCTACAAGTTGACCAGGATTGACTTTGACTCCTAGTTGACCGAAGGCTGACCAGATTGGACTTAGAGTTGACTTTGGCCTAGATCGACCTAGAATCATATATAATGCATTGTAAACTTCATTTTTACCATTGTGGTTACGTTGTAACCTGTGTTGCTCTAAATAGGACTCAGTTACTTTGATTTGGATATCTATTCTCATCGGACATTCAGGATCTCAGGCGAGTACATTCTCTGATCATTTCATACTTGTCAGAATTTATATTCTTGCTCTAGATTACTTTACTTGATGCTGTCACATTATCATCACGGATTGGTACTATATGGATCTTTTCTTGAGATGTTATCCCCCTTAGCAGGCGCATCGGGTACTTAATGTCATGTGTTTCATGTACATCATGTATTCCTTGCTCTTGCATTATTAATGTATTTTTATGTGTTCTCATGTGCTTTCATGTACGCTCATGTACTTTCATGTGCTCTCATGTACGCCCATGTTCCCTCATGTGCTTCATGTGTAACCAAAACATCATGTTCGTAGCGTAACTTGACTGGATCCTTGTGTATTGATTGCGGGTAGGGGTAAGTATAAATGGTCATGTGATTTAGCCATCATGTTCAATCTGTTACTATTTATGTGTTTATCATGTACGACACAGCCTTCTTGGCTAGTGTCCCTCATGTACACCCATGTTATATCATGTTCAACCCAAGCCAATTACATGCCATCTCGTACTCTAAATCACTAGTCACTTACAGTTCTTACTTATCATGTATATATTTTTAGTTATCAAATATCTCTCGTTTTTATGTACATCCTCTTACAGTCCATGTATCTTACTCTTTTGCATGCTTTATATTTCCTGATATGATATGAACTGCGTGAGATGTATTGTGCTCGCTCCTATCCTGACTGGACCTGTTAAAAATATTACAGAGGATGAGGAGGAACCCTGCACCACCTACTACGGAGCTTGCTTAGATGACCTTGCGACCTGGACCTCTGGGAGGTTCAAGCAGCTGCTGAGGATGATACCATTGTCTAGCTTAGATAGTTAGATTTTACCTTATCTTTCATGTCTTTGTGTTTGTGGATTCAGAGTTGTTTATATTTGAGATGTTGAGACTTGATGTTGTTAAACTTGGTTTTGTTTCACTTTCTGTTTGTACCTCAGTTTTGAGGATTTCATTATCTATCATATCGTGCTATTCCATCTTTAGACTTGTGATTGAGTTGTACCTTCTATGATTTGGCCTCCGTTGGAGAGTATATCATATTGTGGTTAGTTGAGATCATGACCTAGAATAGCGTTCTACCGCCGAAATTGCGGCGTAGGCTGGACGTACCCACTTTTCGCGCCCTGTAACACCCCTAAATTTTTAAAAATATTTTTTTATTATTTAATTGCCTTAAATAGGATTTTATGGAATTTATGAATATTTTTCTTAATTAAATTATTATTAAATATGACCTTAGCCATTGTTGAGTTTTGGAGCACAAGACGTCGAGGAATTATGGCACAAAAGATGTAGCAGTGAGCCTTGACTAGTATATTAGCCATACTAGGGGAGGTCTAGCCATAGTGATGCCCGAACTAGAAAAGCCAGGCCAAGTTGTGAAAAGACTCATTTAAATTATTTAATTAGTTATTATTAATATATTGATTTTTAGATGGCCCGGTTGTACCAAGTCAGCCCGAACCGGACCCAAACCAAATCCAAGCCTACGTGGGCATGTAGTGAGACCAAGGATGACCATGTAGACATATTTTATATGTGTACAAATGCTTCTTATTTATTTTTAGGAATTGACAAATAATTTCTAAATATTTGTTATATGTAAATTATATGTATTATTAATATTTAACAGTGTTTTAGAATATTTGTAAGATTTTCTAGGGCCAAAGAAAGATGGTGTAATATGATACACTTTACATATTATTGGTTTAATCGTTTTTACTATTAGTATTATTATAATCATTATTATTATTACTATTATTATTGTTATTGAATTGATTTATTTTAAATTTAATTTATATAGGTAGATATGTTTAATTATATATTTGATAGATAGCAATTAAATTTTATTTGGATTTAAATAGCTTTATGGTGTATATACATGGATATATACATATACTTATATATGTATATATATAGATATATATAAGACAAGGAAAAAGAGATAAAGAAAAAAAAACACTAAGTGATGAACAGTGTATAACATTGTTCATCTTCCCAGCCCGCGCGCAGGCGAGGAAGCCCCCTGTGTGAATTTAAACCCTTTAAATTCAAACCAAATTTATCCAATTCTTCTACAATACAAATCCAAATCCTATTCTCTATTGGATTACACCATACTCAATCAAATTCGAATCTAAATTCGAATTTAAATCAGGAATTTATCTCTAGATGAAGAACCTATATATACGTATAAGTTCCGATAGGTTTTCATAGGTTTCCTTTCGATATTTCATCCCAACCCCAAACGTCCAGCCCCGATCACCCTGACACCGGCGCGCACCTCCCTGACACACAGCAGCCGCCGTACGCCGCCGCACGGCCAGCCGCCGTCGAGCAAAGCAGCGCGCACAGAGCCGCGGTTCAGTAAAATCGCAACGAGGTACTCATCTTCCTCTTCAATTTTCTCCGCGATTGTTCAGTCGTTTGAGAATCTATAAATTCCTACGCTTAGCCGATATAACCCTCTCGAGATCCCAACAAGTGTATAGGGCAACGACCTGTCCAGAAACTTGACGCCAAAATTGGCGAAAACTGCCCTGTCACTTGACAGTTTAGCAGTCAGGGATGTGTTTTGGAAGGCGGTTAATCACCGATCCTTCGAATAATTTACAAATTCACCTGAATAGATTTATAGATGATATAAGCAGGATTAAAACCCAATTTTTAGATTGAATTTTTGTTCAGTATGCAGTACAAAAACCCTATGTGAAAATCAGGAAAAAACATAGAAAAATTGTTTTCAAAAACTTTGAAATTCTCCCGAGCCAACGTGCGTCCCGCCAATCCGGGCGACGTGGTTGCGAACCGAAAGCATTGAAAGGTGCGTATCTACTTCGCGGACGTGTGGGCTTTGACGGAATTCAAATTGGTCGCGTGTGCGCGACGAATTTGATGCGTATCCTTCGAAAATCACATTATCGGCCTTTTTTGAATTTTTTAATTACTTTGTGCACGCTCATTAGATCGAGACGAAACTTGCGCCAACAGAACCGTATCGTTTTTCTGGTCCTATATGCCAAGTTTGGTCCGATTCTGAGACAGTTGATTGGATCACCGTTTTGCGGACCCCACGGTCCGATTCAACGGGCGATTTTATGCACGGCCCACCGGAATCCACAATTGGACATACCGTTGGGTTCGTATCATCAAAACGAATCCGTAGACATGTAGTTTGACGACTTTAGAGACCGTTGACTCTGGCACATTTTTCGGTGCAAAGTGGGTCCAACGGCGGACACCGTTTTGACCCAAAATTACCGTTCTAGCCCTGTGTCCAGAATTGAACTTATGGGTAGGCTATTCTAGCTATTTTGCTCATTATGGGACTATTGGGAATGTTTATTTCAGCATCCGGAGGTGTTTGCGGGAGTTCAGGTTTTGTGGCTCTTTAATTGCAGGACTTTTTGCTACCACCAGGCAAGTATACCTTGCCAAACTCTACAGTATTTACTTGCTTCCCTATATTTTCAGTATTTCTTGCTTTGTTACATATCTCTCTTGTTTCCTCTCGTGATTCTTTCTAGTTACACGTGCACGTAGATTTTGTTTTTTTTTCTTTACTACTTGTTATATCTTTTCTATCTTGTTCATGTCTAGTGATAGTATTGATATACCTGTGCCATGTTTTTCCTGACCTGTTTGACTTGTACTGGACTTGGACATGACTAGATAGGCTTGATTTCCTAGTACCTTAGGAGAGAATGTTTTATTAGCCGTGGCTATCCTCTATTGTTAGTGCCTCCCCGGGCTACGATAGAGACCTATTATAGGACTGTTAGTGCCTCCCCGGGCTACGGTTTTAGCTACGATTAATATTATATTCTCATGACATGTCACCATCTGTAGAGTTCTTTTTTGTGTTATTCTTTCCTCGTTGGTTATTCCTATATTTCTTGCATGAGATTTACTGTACAGTAGGCATGTATATTATGTGTCTTGCTAGTCCTCTGAGGACCTGGTGATCTCTCCAGGCTTAGTTAGAGACGAAGACTACCCGGAGGTTTATGGTTCAGGAGTCGAGACTGGTGACGCACCTTCGCAGGAGGACGAGATAGTGGCTGAAGACTTCTCTTGAGACATATCTCTTCATTCATAGACTTGCTATTTTATTTTCTTTCTTTTCTGTGGACATGTAGTAGATTATGTATTTCTTTTACTGTGGTTTCAGGATGTCTTACCCACACAGTTACTTTCATATTTCATGTTGGACAGATTTCTTTATTAGTATCATTTTATGGGACTTGATATATTGTGTCATATTTCTGCGTGGATGAGATTAGATCTGTGCCTGTGACTTATATTATACTCTGGGTTTATTATCATGATTTACAGCTTAAGCATTTCGCTAATGGGCTTACTTTAAGATTTGGCCTATTGGTGAAGTGTTGCTGGCATGTACCGTATCCTAGTCCTGTACGTATTTTGGGACTGGGGCGTTACATATTTTTGTGGTGGTCCATGCAGGTCTATGTTAATCACTTCGGTTACGTTACTGTACCGACGTGAGCCTACGAATAGGATAGAAAGACCCTTAGGATCTCATCCACATCTTTATAGTTGTTTCACGTCCTTGAACTCTATATTTCGACTTCGAAATTATTTCTTTGACATGCATCCTTCTTGATATCAATTTTCCTTTAGCTTATAAGTTTCGTTTGAGTGCAGTAAAATAGACCCGTAAGCCAATGACGAGAACACCGCCGTCACCCCGCAAGGCGCTATAGTGACTCATGTCGACACGACCCCGCCACCGGTAGGAGGTTCTTCTACCCAACCAGACGATCCAGCAGCTTCGCACCCACCGAGGGACAGGAGAGACGACATCCCATCCATGCCAGCACTGCCACCGATGCCACCGACGATGTTTCCCCAGCTCCATCATACGATGGATCCCCAGCAGCTTTTCCAGACCATCTACGTGATGATGCAAGCGCAACAACAAGTTCAGTTGGAGGCCCAGCAAAGACAGACGGAGCACATCGAGGATCGCCTCGTGTCAGCACTAGAGAGAGCCACTCCACCAGTTCCCCAGACGACGATGGGAACCATCGCAAACTTTCGCCAGATGAAGCCAGACAAGTTCTCGGGCAAGGAGGAGCCCACCGAAGTTCATGAATGGCTCACCAACATTGAGCAGCAATTGGAGGCAGCCGAGTTACCTAGAGATCGTTGGATGATTGCCGTCAGGATGCAGCTGACCGGCAATACGCACCACTGGTGGCTTACGGAGGAGAAAAGACTTGGACAGGATAAGGTCACTTGGGAGGACTTCTCCAAACTCTTCCAAGCGATGTTTATCCCTGCCACTTTCAAAGCAGAGCTTCGAAGAAAATTCTTGCACCTCGAGCAAGGCAGCAGGACCGTGGAAGAATACAATACCGAGTTTCTACGACTAAGCCGCTTCGCACCTACATTGATCCAGACTGAAGAAGAGAAGGCCGAGAAATTCTACGAGGGACTGAGCTATAGACTGCAGGAGCTTATTGGGGCTGTAGCACCTACCACTTACTCCGAAGTTCTTACTGCAGCACGACGTTTAACACAAAACAATTATAGTGTAGTAGTTACTATGTTAGACTTGCACACTAGAGGTCTTAGGTTCAAGTCTTGGAGGAAACATTCTTTTTTAAATTTTTTTACATTATATATGGACCCTATTTTGAAAGTTTGCATAGGGCCTCCATGAACCCAGGGTTGGCCCTGCTGATTATTTTAAGTACTGAAAGAGAAACTAATCAACGGTTCTCAATGTAAATCGAACATAATAGGAAATGTTCTTACAGAACAGTTGGACTTTCTGGAGAAGTTCAAGTTCCCAATATCAATATGAGCTCCTCTTGCTCCGCACCACTTGACAAGAATGTTTCTTGAAAAATGTTTCAAGTATTAATAATGTACAAATTGAAACTTCTAAAAAAAAAAATCAACTTCTCACTTCTCAGCAAGTCCTAACCAAAACCAAAAAAGTTAATTTTAAAGAAATATGCAAATTCTCAGCTAAAAAAAGTCATTTCATAATTCTGAATCAAGAAATTGAAACTTCAAAACCTACTAAGTTGAGGTTCCAATACACAAATCCATCTCCTCAAGCCCCAAACTAGAAATATCAACAAACCCGAAAAGAAAAACATAAATCTCACATGCATCATCCTCGATGATACTTTAGGATGTGTTAAACACACAAATCCCAAACCATAATCCTAATCCACCATTGGTCCATCACAGAGATTATTTTCTCCTAACCTTTTCTAAACCCTAAAATTCTCTATTTGAAGAAATTGGAGCAAAATAAGTATGATAAACCCTAAACAATTTTTTTTAAAAAGTAGATCATAAAAAAAGTTAATTGCAAGAAGAAACTTACATCCGTCCTTGAGATTCTCCTCTCGGAACTGCTTGGGGATGTGACAGAAGTCGTTGGGGTCGACCCTGACTGAGAGTTCGAAGAAGCCGAGAAGAGCAACTTGGAGTCGAAGAGTTAAGAGAGATGAACTCCTCTTGGTCTTGAGAGGAGGTGGAAATAAAAAAACAAGGCAATTGTAAAGGTACTGCACAATTTGATCAGGGCTAGTCCGGATTGGGGCTAGCCCAGATTTTTTTGTGTTTTACTCAGGACAGCCCATATTTTGATTTTGGGCTGTCCCAAAGTAAAATTTCCCTAAACCTAAAATTTTTCTCTCATTTGCAAAAATTTTCTCTCTCTTTCTAAACCCTAACTCCTCTCTTCTTCTTCCTCCTCTTCTCCTCCACCATTTCTCCATCCCCAAGCAAGAAGATAATTTGAAATTCCTAGATATTTCTTCCACCCTAGAAATGTTCTCTTCTTCTTCCTCTTCTCTTCCAAATTTTCTTCTCAAGAAGATCGATGTCACCCAAATTCTTTCTCTATTTGTTTCCAAAATCCTAGAAATTAAATTGAAAAATTCAAGCATCCATTATATTGTTTATTTCAATTGTCTGTAGGCCATTTGAATTAAACTACATTCGGAGTGGAAAATTACCCATTTAAATTAAACACAAGTATGCACGAACGAAAAACTGTGCGTCGACCAGGACTGTCTAATTTTCTGGCAGTCCTACAAACTGAATGGACTGCCAGAAAACAGGACAGTCCTAAGTCACAACATGTGAAACAAAGGACTGTCCATTTTTCTGGCAGTCCTTACTGTATTCAGGACTGCCAGAAAATTGGACAGTCCTACATACAGTAAGGACTGCCAGAAAAATGGGCAGTCCTTTGTTTCACATGCTGTGACTTAGGACTGCCCAGTTTTCTGGCAGTCCATTCAGTTTGTTGGACTGCCAGAAAATTGGGCAGTCCTTGTTTGTATGTGGACTGTCCAGTTCCTGGGCAGTCCATGCTCACAGCAAAAGTTCTGTGATGGACTGCCTAGTTTCCTGGCAGTCCACATATGTATGTGGACTGCCAGGAAACTGGGCAGTCCACATACAAACCGGACTTCCAATCTTTCTTCGCGCGCGCGCGTGACAGCATGCGGGATGTACGCTCAGGATTCCACTTTTCTAGCCCACTACTGCCTACTGGATATGTTCAAAAGCTTTAATATGGGGAGAGAGTTGCTAGCTGGTGCAGGTTTCAATCATGGATTCCACAACTACATCACCACCAACCCAACCGTTACTTTTTTTCCTTCTTATAAGATACACCAACGTTACAAGCAGTAGCCTAAAATTGATTAAAAATGTTGACAACATTAGCTTTTACAAAATAAACAATGCAACTATAAGAGATAATTACACATTTAATTGACCAACTATGGAATCATACGTATTTAACTCGACTGCCATACTTTCTGGCAGTCCTAAGTACTTCATGGACTGCCAAAATGTGTGGCAGTCCAGTTGAATCGATTATCAACTTTAGGACTGCCACATTTCTGGGCAGTCCTTGACGTATCTAGGACTGCCAGAAAGTGAGACAGTCCTTAACTTCATACGTATTTAACTCGACTGTCATACTTTCTGGCAGTCCTAAGTACTTTGTGGACTGCCATGCGATGTGGCAGTCCAATTCTGGACTACGAAAAAATGTAACTACGTCGGGGACCAACCACAGGTTCTTCGGAGAGAATGTCGTGTTCTTCGGAAGGACCGGGATGATCGATTGCTATATTTGATGTCCAAATTTCTTCCATATTTTCTACATTATGAAAGAACATTCAAAAATTAGGAATTAACCGATTATTAAACAAACTTTGCAATATAGTAGTCGAAAACATACCGACTACTACGAATATTCGTTGATAACTACTCTAGGGTTACAAAACAGGAAGATTTTTGTAGGGACAAGAGGAATCTCAATCTAGGGTTTAGAAGAAAATTTGAGATTAAAAGAAAATTTGAAAGGAAGAAGAGAAAGAGAAGAGAAATAAAACAATTGACTTTTATACTACCTAATGGACTAGCCCTAATAAATTTTTTCAATGACAAACTTGTAAATAATACAAACTTACAAATGGACTAGCCCTGATCAAATTATGCAGTGCCTTTATCAATTGCCAAAATCAAAAGCCAGCGCTCAAACTCTCTCTGTCTCGATTTGGATCACTGGATGGGCTGATGTGTTTCTTTTAGTTGGGTAGGTTGAATATACCTATGTAGTAAAAAAAAATACTGGATGGGCTACAGCCCAGCCAACAAAGCACTTGCATCCACCCCTGTAAGGATATGTTCTTGGGATGGGGGTATTTATAGCATATATTTTTTTAATGGTTGCTAAGAAAATGCTCACCAAGGTTATTTTTATGCATAAGTACGTCCTCCAAATGGACGTATTTTTTATTCAATTTCTTTATTGCTGTTTTTAGTTAATATGTCCTGACTGGCATTTTTGTTCATTTCTTATAAATTTTAAAAATTTTGTGTTGCTGACAGCATTTCGTGAAGCTTTGTTTTTTTTAAATGAAATTTTTATGTAAGCTTTGATTATCATATACATGCGGTGTAAAATGTTGGAATTAATTCCTTTAGTTGTTTCTAAAAGATGAAAAGACAGAAAAGGGACTTTAGTCCCACATCGAAAAATGAGAAAGGATTTGAGGATACTTAAATAGGAATGTGCACTTATGAGGAGTGTGAAACAACCAAAGGGTTGTTAGTGGGTGACAAGTGTTGTTTTAGCCTTTTCATGAAAATGTAGCCGGTGTTGCCACCGGCAACACCGGCTCCGGCTCCGGCTCGGACTCGGGCTCGGGCTCCATTAGGACTCCCTGCCAGCTGTCTACACCTCGCTACTACGGGGATTGATTCAGTGACGGATGGCTAAGATGCATGCATATACATACTGATAAGTAAATGAAAATAGCACAAACAGCTACTGCTACAACGCCTCCACTCACAGTGTGGGCCCCGCCTTATAAATTCTCGCAGTCTAATACAACGATGGTAAGTATATAGGTGTGTTACACCATATATATATATATATATATATATAATATAAAAACTTTAGAGTTATTTGTATTTACCTTCCAATTGTTAATCATATCTCTACTTCCCCCCAAATTTATTTTAATTAGTATTACCCCCCAATCTTCGGATAAAGTGCAAAAAAATCCTCCTTAGATTTGTGTTTTTGCATTTGAAGACCCATTGTTTAAAAAAAAATCACATTTTCAGTTTTGTTCAGTTTGTACCTCTGTCGTTAAAAGTCGTTAAAATACGTCTAAAAATACGATTTTACTCCTCCCCCCACGCTCTCCCCCCTCTCTCTCCGGTGGCGGAGGATTGTCAAGCGGGGCCGACCAGAGGAAATGGGAGGGTAGCCGGCCAGCAGAGGGAGGAGGGGGCGGGTCGAGCTAGGGGTGAGCATTCGGTTAATTTGGTTCAAATTGAACCGAAAACTGAATTGAACCGAAAATCGAATAAGCAAAATCGAAACCGAACCGAATTGGCCCATAACTGAATCAAACTGAACCGAATTAAATCGGTTCGATTTTCAGTTTATTCAATTTTTTGGTTTATTTGCACTTTTTTGTTAATATATATATATATATATATATATATATATATATATATATATATATATATATATATATATATATATATATATATATATATATATATATAATCTAAAATTTCTTATTCGGTTTTAGGTTTTGGACCGAAATTGAAACCCGAAACCGAAACCGAATAAGAAATTTTAGTATTTTCAAAACCGAAATCGAACCGAATCTTTTTTAAACCGAATCGAATCTCGGTTCGGTTCGGTTCAATTTTTTCTTATTCGGTCCCCCTCAACCCCCCCTGCTCCCTCCGCTGGCCGGCCCCCTCGACCCGCCCCCTCCTCCCTCCGCTGGCCAGCCCCCTAATCCCCCTCCTCCCACTGCCGGCCGGCCATGCTCGACCTAGGGGTGAGCATTATTCGGTTTTGGACCGAAAATCGAACCGAATCGAATAAGAGATTCGGTTCGATTTAAAAAAAAATCGGTTCGGTTTTGGTTTTGAAAGTACTAAATTTTTTTATTCGATTTCGGTTTCGGTCCAAAACCGAAAACCGAATATATATATATATATATATATATATATATATATATATATATATATATATATATATATATATATATATATATAGGAGCGGATCAAAAGCCCCCTTAGAAAACTCCCTAAAAATTCTCCTCACTCTCAGCCGTAATTTAATGTTAATATTAATTTTTATTTTTATTTTTATATTAATGTTAATGTTAATGTTAATATAAATGTTAATGTTAATATTAATTTTAATGTTAAGTTTAATGTTAATTTTAGTATTTAATGTTAATATTAACATTAATTTAACATTAACATTAATATTAGCATTAATATTAACATTAAATTACGGCAGAGAGTGAGGGGGTTTTTTAGGAGGTTTTCTAAGGGGGGCTTTTGATCCGCTTCCTATATATATATATACTAGCATATGTGCACGTGTCTTGCACGTTTTTTAACATTTCTTAATTAGTTTAGGAAGACTCTTTAGGAAGATCAAAGAATAGTCTTCCTAATTACTAAGTTGTCCTTATTAAAATTAATGAACTATTTTTAATTAGTATAAGTAAGTAAGGGTATTTTCGGAATTCAAAAGTTTCACCATCTAAGTTTTCCTATTATATAGTAGAATATATATATATATATATATATATATATATATATATATATATATATATATATATATATATATATATATATATATATATATATATATACACTAGATAAATTTAGGTATATTTAAGTACTATATATATTAACAAAAATGTGCAAATAAATCAAAAATGAATAAATCGAATAAACCGAAAAAACCGAAAACCGAACCGATTTAATTCGGTTCGGTTTGATTCGGTTATGGGCCTTCAGTTTCAGTTTTGCTTATTCGATTTTCGGTTCAATTCAGTTTTCGGTTCGATTTGAACCGAATTAACCGAATGCTCACCCCTAGCTCGACCCGCCCCCTCCTCCCTCCGCTGGTCGGCCACCCTCCCCTCTCCTCCGGTCTGCCCCGCTTGACAAGCCCCCACCATCGGAGAGAGAGGGAGGAGGGGTAAAATCTTATTTTTAGACGTATTTTAACAGCATTTAACGGCATGGGTGCAAACTGAACAAAAATTAAAATATGGATTTTTTTTAAACAAAAGTTCTTCAAATGCAAAAACAAAAATCTAAAGAGGGTTTGTTTGCACTTTACCAAAGGATTGGGGGGGTTACAATAATTAAAATAAAATTGGGGGGGAATTAGAAATATGATTAGTAATTGGGGGGGTAAATACAAATAACTCAAAACTTTATGGTGAAACTTTTGAATTTCTAAAAAAGAGAGTATTTTTATAAAGACTTGTATGTCATTTATGTTTAAAGTCAAAGCAATAAAGTTTACATGGTATAAAGTTTCCTTTTTTCATACAACTCTTTATGTTCCAATAGTAATAAATTTTTTTTGTCCTTACCATTTTCCAAAGGTTATTATTCTCAATCGAAAATTAAAAAAAGAACAAAATTCATATTTCGAATATCTTGGCAGTTGTAAAAAGAAAGCACATATACATGAATAGTCACCTGGAAAAGACAGAAAGACGACAGCTGACCTTATGATATTCTAATTAAAATACGTACAAAGCACGTACATGTAGACTATATATATATATATATATATATATATATATATATATATATATATATATATATATATATATATATGCTAATTAGTGTTTAGACCCTAAATTTTATACCAGTTTATAGTTTAAATCCGGACATGTCCAATTGTCAAGTTTAGACCATAAATTTCTATTTATTATTATTATTTCATTATACCCTCCCTCCTATGCATAACAATAAAACTTTCCTATATAGGCTATAAAGGGTTTAATAAGAAAAACAAAAATCCAGGGTCCAAACTTTTCAATTGGACATGTCAGGACGTAAATTCTAAGCTGGTATAATATCCAGGATCCAAACGCTAATTAGCCATATATATATTACAATATATATATATATATATATATATATATATATATATATATATATATATATATATATATATATATATATATATATATTACAAATAGGAATTTTCATATAGGGTAAAGGATTTTACCCAAATTGTAAAAAAAGTAAGAAGTTTAGTGAAATTGCATTCCAAGTAACGAAACGATATTGGAGATGGCGCGTGTAGGCAGTGAAGGAGGGACGCGCCATGGATGATGGCGCGCTTTAGGATGCGTCATGGGGGCGCGCCATGGGTGATGGCGCGTGCTTGGACGCGCCATGGGTGGTGGCGCGCACTGGCAAAATCCCGCAGGGACGCGCCATGGGTGATGGAGCGCGTCGTTCCTCCCTTGTTGTCTTGGAGACCCCCCTGCCTTCTTGAAGACCCCCCTGCTGCCTTCTTGGAGACCACCCCTTTCTTGGAGACCCCCATTTTTTGAGACCACCCTCATTGAAACCCCCTCCCTCTTCTTGGAGACCACCCTAACCTCCATCCCTCTTCTTCATATACCCCCATTATTCTTTCCTCTTCACTACCCCTTACTCCTTCATTCCTCTTCACAGAACATCTTTCCTATTCTTGTTCTTCATCTTCACATTTACATAGTTGCAATCTCTTCAAATTCTAGTAAGTATTTGTTTTTTATAATGAATTTAGATTTTCTATCAATATCTATATTATTAATTGTATTTTTGGAAAAATGTAACAGATGGCTCAACCGAATGATGGACGTATTTTCGGGGGACCGGTTACACAAGTCATAAGACAGGAACGAGAAAATCATATATCTAAGTTGGCTTTTGACGGAAAGGTAAATTTAAAAATGGTAACTAGCGTTATTATTTATTTATTTTACATAAATATAAGAAATATAATTTGCTTGTAGCTATATGATTATCCTCCCGAAGCTCGAACACGGGAGCATGAAAGTTGGATGATGCAGAGAGGATATCACAAATGGGAGTTAAATGCTGCCCAAAGGGAGTTGTTGCGTTCATTTGGGTTTCAATATCTGGATGAAATTCAAATTTTAGTCTACGATATGCACCTCATTTTTAGTCTCGCTGAGCGTTGGTGGCCTCAACGCAACACATTTTAGTTGCTAGTTGGTGAAATGATAATCACACATTGGAATGTTGCAAATATTATAGGATTACCTATTACAGGTGAACCTATATATTTTGATACACATTTAAATCCATCTGAAATAATCAGGAGATATCTAGGCATTATTGCACCATCGGACTTAGGAGGAAAGAGTTTTGTATAATGTAATTTGGCTTCGGGATAATTTTATGGATCTACATACAACTATCGACAGTCCAGTCGTGGTTGATGATTTAAGGGTACGTATTTATTGTTTAGATTTACTAATTAGTTAATAATAAGAGCGTGTTAATTTTAATATGTTAGTTTCAATATTTGTAGATACTTCATTGTACTAGAGCATATTTGCTCTGTTTGTGTTGGGCAATTCTATTTCTCGACGGGCAGAAAAACAGAGTAAACGTGCAATTATTACCTTTCTTAGATAATCTAAAAGAACCTATGCGTCATGCATGGGGAGCTGCTACCTTAGCATATTTATATGCCATCTTGACAAAATTTGCTAGATCGAATGGTTCCAAAAATTTGTGTGGGTGCATGACTCTAGTTCAGGTAATAAAAAATTAATACCTAAATTTGTTTTAATTATATACATTTTTTAAAATACCATATTATTTCTGTCGTAGGTATGGTGCTACGAGCATTTCTTTATTGGCCGACCTGTAACCAGCATTACAAGTGATGTTAAATTTTTTTTGCTTGTTACGCGATGGACCATAAATGTAGTGGACCCGCATCATAATTTACACAAGGATGCTTCAATCTATAGGGAAGAATTTGATACGTTACTGTGGAATGAGGTAACTACTCAATTTATTAAATATTTTTACACTACAATTGTCAATCCAATAGGTTATCTGGATACCATACTCGGATGATAAAAATGCTCCAAAAATTAAAAGAACATCGTATGATCTGAGCCTACACAAATCTTTTATTATATACGGTCGTTACACTTTGTATCATCCGGCAGATCGTGTTCTCCGACAATTCGGTTACAGGCAGATAATTCTGGATGACCCGCCTTGCATGAGTTATGATATAGCCAATGCAAAAAACAAAATCGATAGTGTTAGAGCTGCCTGGTATAGGCGATTCCAGGATAGTAGTGTGGCAGAGCTACCCCGAATAAGGCATCATGATCAATGTAAGTTCTAACTTACTAGTATATTTGTGAGACTCGTCTCACTGTATCAGTATTTATGTACGGATACGTATTTTGAGCCGTATTTCGTATTTCTTGGTTTTTAAATATTTTAATTTTTTCTAAAGTATAGGTTAAACTTGACTTGGTTTAATTCGGTTCGGTTCAACTTGGTATTGGGCTTGGTTTTGTTTAGGTGGGTTTGAGATGAGAAGGTTTGTATAAAATCCAACTCCTCTCTCTCTCCTCCATTATTTTCATTCTCTTCATCTTCTTCCTCTTTATTTTCTCCTCCAACCTAAGGCAAGTACATCTTGCCAAATGTTGGACAAATGTTATTTTGTATGTTCTAAACTCTTTCTTACATGATTCTAAGCATCTTTAAAACTTGGCATTTTTTATTTTACTGGATAAATTTTTGTAGATCTAAGTTTATAGCCTTTTAGATTTTCTTGGGTTTTGATCTACTAATTTCATTATTTTCAAGTTTTGATTGTTCTATGTTGTAGAGAATTCAATTTTACCCAAAATGGACCTTTGAAAAGTTAGATTTCGACTTGTTTTGAGGAAGTTATGGCCAAAATAAATTTTTTGGACATCTTCTATATTCATCTGTCTTGATTCTGGCAGGGACGATGAATAGTGCCGTAGGGATGAATAGTGCCGCATGGATGCATAGTGCCAAAGAGATGAATAGTACTGCATGGATACATAGTACCACAAGGATGAATAGTACCGTAGGCATGAATAGTGCCGCATAGATGCATAGTGCCGCAGGGATGAATAGTACCGTAGGCATGAATAGTGCCGCATGGATGCATAGTGCCGCAGGAATGAATAGTGCCGCATAGATGCATAGTACCGCAGGGATAAATAGTGCCGCATGGATGTATAGTACCGCAGGCATGAATAGTGCCATAGGGATGAATAGTGCCGTATGAATACATAGTACCACATGTATGAATAGTGTCGTATGGATGAATAATGTCGCATGGATGAATAGTGCTTGTATAGTGCCGTATGGATGAATAGTGTCGCAGGCTTGTATAGCATCGCATGGCTTGCATAGTGCCGCATGGCTTGCATAGTGCCGCAGGCTTGTATAGTGCCGTATGGATGAATAGTACCGCAGGCCGCATAGTGCCGCAGAATGCCGTATAGTGCCTATTTTGGCTGTTTTATGTCCTATTTGGCTGATTTTTGGCCAGAATTTCTCCCAACTCCCAACATGAAAGTTGTAGATCTTTTCCTTGGCTTCAAGAATATGTTACCAACTATTTTATGCAAGTTTTTTTCATTCTTGATATGGAGCTTATGATTGCATTGCATATTTTCTATCTCGACCTAAATTGCGACGACCCTACTTAATAGCTTGATATTTATTTAATAAATGAATTTCTTAACATGATTTGATAATATGGTACAATTAGAGAATGATTGTACCCCTTTCATACCCTTAACACTAGCACATATTTAATTAGTATTTTAGGCCAAGTAGTTACCTCATTTATTCCTTCTCTTATGTTATGATGCACCTTTTATCAAGATCTATCAACAAGCTTTCTTACGTCTATGATTGCTTAACATGATAGTGACCCATGGTGGGGCACTCATAATGTATGTCCTTCTTTTTTGCATAACACGATAGTGGCCCGTTGCGATGCACTCAAGTCACATACCACTTCTTTGCTTAACATGATTGTGGTCCGTCATGGCGCACCCCTAACAAGTACTCTTAACGTGATAGTGATCCGTCGTGGTGCACTCCAGACAAGTAATATGATATGACAAGACATGAACCATGAATGCTGTTGCGACGGCTTTATTGGCTTACAAGTAATGAATGATTTGGACACCATGGGTGTTTCTCTTGAGTGTGTTTGTACAAAGCTACATATTTTGTATTGCATCATGTCTAAGACATGGATTCCTGATGACCACGGTCAGGGATTCATACTGAATTTGGCTAGGATTAATGACTAGATTGATCAAGTAGTTCATGAAGAGACTTTTTCAGTTACCTGTTGCCCGTTTGATCCCGGCCTTATATATATATATATATATATATACATGGGATTTGGAGCTATTTGTCATGATGAGCACACTTCCAGCCCGCCGTCGAGTGGGGCACCTCCTTAGGACACATGTATCTTACTGCAGTGTGTCTGTTATACTTATTTTTCTTTTGTTGGGGTCACTCTGGTAGCAGCAGGCGGGTAACTGGACTTGAGAATCTCTTTGCATCTTGTTAGTAACTAGGCTTGTGATAATCCTAGTTAGTTAAAGTATCAAGCCGTACTCATTGCTTGGCCATGATTGATGGATGGAGTCAGTTCAGTCCAGTCTAGTTCCATCTAGGCAGTGTCCGTATGTTTATTTCAGTACACTATGGTTTATGCTTTAATTTCATCGACAAATGGTCGGAGACAAAGTTCTATTCAGGAGAAGGGTTACAACCCAGTCCTTGTTTGGTTTAAGGGTTGTAACTTGGCTTCCGGAATAGTTCCTAAGTCATCTTGTCATTTGTCGTCCTATTTAGTACTCACATGTTCTACATGATCCTTATGCTGCACAATGATTAGAGACTAAGTTCTGTTCAGGAGAAGGGTTACAACCCAGGTCCTTGTTTGGTTTAAGGGTTGTAACTTAACTTTCGAATTAGTTCCTAAGTCCACTTATCATTGTCTTTCTATATAATTCTTACATGATCACATGTTCAATTATCTCACAAGCTATACATGACTCCCTATGTCGGGTCACCATGCTCTTATGATTCGGCTATCTCACAAGTTCACATGTTCAATTGCTTTTACATATTCTCAAGCTTCTGTTTACTTAACAAGTCTACACTTTACATTATGTTGCATGATAATTACTTTATGCTCCAAGATGCTTACTTATTGTCTTTCTATGTTCGGAATAAGTGCATTGGTAGTGCACGAGTCTCGATCTGCTCTTACTCATTTATATCTCTAATTGTTGATATTAGTGATTGCTGGTTTTTAGTTCATAGTTTGGCTTCCTTTGTGGTACTTGCTATTTGGGGGTCTGACTCCACTGGTTTTGTTTGGCCAGATCTGATAGGGAAGCCCAGAGGATCTTTCGCACCATCTACTCGACGGTGACCATTCAGAGCACCAGAGTACCCAAGTGGATTTCTTATTTTATTCTCCCACTGGTTACGTATATTATTCTTTTGTGGCATTTAGCCTTCGAGCACGTGTTTAGCTCGTGTTTTGGTCCTTGACATTTAGCCTACAGTCATAAACATGATGTGCGTATTCTAGACTGCAGCTAGAGCTATCATGTATGACTAATACTCT
Source organism: Iris pallida (assembly GCA_029216955.1). Taxonomy (NCBI): domain Eukaryota; kingdom Viridiplantae; phylum Streptophyta; class Magnoliopsida; order Asparagales; family Iridaceae; genus Iris; species Iris pallida. The sequence continues at coordinate 96,817 of JANAVB010040967.1, read as the reverse complement.
TGCTAGTTTCTCCATTTTGTATTACTAGCTTCATGATCATCCATGTATATATGGTTTGGGACGCTTTACTATTGTATATCTGATGATAATACTTCTTGTACTTTGTATAATTTCCTGTGATTGAGATACCTAGGATTGTTTTAACCTAGGATCGACTATTGTCTTGTAGAAGTAACCCCCATGTCTTGATAGCTTATACGAGATTTCAGAGTACTGGTGTACTTTGGTATTGTGTAGCTGGCCATGTCCGTCCCCCACTTGCCAGTATTCTGGTTCTGGGGCGTGACAATATTTGGACCAACAGAGCATACAAATCCTGATGAATGTATTGTTTTTACGAAATACAGATGAAGGTGACTTGGCTTATAGACAATGGTAGGGAGTACCTCGTATGACCAACAAAGCATACAAATTTGAGGAGCCACGGTTCAAGTCTAAAGCCTTAGATGAATCTTCTCTGCGAGCTTTTGTTGATGGCATATCTGAAGCGGTAGGACTTTACTACTATTTCAAATTAAGAGATATATGATCACGAATTTAATTTTTACATTTCAAATTTTAGGCTATTATGGGCCAACAATATATCCAAGAACCAGAGAGCTATTTGTGGCCGCATGGTCGGGAGTGGATGCGAGATATTTTAACTCGCGTAGATTCACGGAGTCTTGGACGGGATCCTGATATGCCTCCGTTGCATACATGTATCCTAGCCGATTATCCGGGTGCCACTATTCCCCTGAGACATTCATGGCGTCATAGGGTGGATGATCTAGAGGACGAGGAGGAAGAGGGCGCTGCTGGTGAGGGCACCAGTCAGTAGTATCATGGAGAAGGCAATGCTAGAGCGGGCACCAGCCAGCAGCATCATGGAGAGGGCACCAGCCAACAGTACCATGGAGAGTACACTAGCTAGTAGTACGCTCCAGAGTACACCATCCAGCACTACGCTCCAGAGTACACTAGCCAGCAGTACGCTCTAGAGTACACTAGCCAGTAGTATGCTCCAGAGTATACTAGCCAGCAGTACGCTCCAGAGTACACTAGCCCACACTATACTGGAGAAGGCCTTAGTCAGCAGTATGCGGGCATGGTCTCTTTCTCAGCCTTTCAGCCATATGATCAACACATAGCGACTCAGTAAATCAATACTACCGCAGCGTATTCGTTTGATGACATGTCGCATTACTCACAGTTGATTACGTCCTCGTCAGCCCCGGTGCATACTCAGAAGGTCGAGGAATATCTTAAAGACGAAAGAAGAGTGGAAGAGGATGAAAGAAGAGCGGAGGAGACCACAGAACAAAGAAGAGCCCGACTTAGCCTCAGACATGTAGAACGAAGGCATTACAAACAATTGTGTGATATTTTAATCATTGTGTGAGGCCAAGTCGTTTGTAATACCATAGATACCCAAAAATTTAAAATATCACACAATGACTAAAATATCCTCTTCCACTTTTCTAATTTAGGGTATTTTAGTCATTGTGTGATATTTTAAATTTTTGATTATTTTATTATTAAATCGATTGGTATTTTGATTTTGAGTAGTACTTTTGGTAGTAACAGATGGTTTAACCATAAATAACCTTGATTAGAGACTAACCATGTGATTAGAATTCTATTTAGCTAATTAGATTTCAATTTAAAGCATTAGTCCTTTTTAGGAAAAAAAATTAATTCATTTTTAGGCTATTTTAGCATGTAGCTTTTTGGCCTTTTTGCTAATGGACTTCATATGGACTTTAATTACATGGTGGCCCATCCTAAACCCTAACCTAACCCTAGCAATGCCCTGGCCGGCCATAACAGCAGCCCCCCTCTTTAGATGTATAGTTTTGTAGCTACCAAGTTTCAAAACCCTAGAAATAGCCACCTATTCCAAAAGTCCTATTTTCTCAATTCTCATCCAAATCCATCCAAACGAAGTGTGTTGCGATCCTTCGGAGGAGAGGAACTTGCTGGAGACTTGCTAGCAAGGAATCAGAGGCGTTGGACTGGAGAAAATCGGCGTCGACGCGTTTGGAGGCTCGTTTTATTGAGATATTGACTCTCAATAGGTAAACCCCTCTAAACTGTGCACGTGCATGAGAAATTATGGACCAGAGGAAATCGGCGCCGACGCGTGCGCGGAGAAATGCAACCTACACTGGTCGGCTGAACTGTGCACGTGTGCGAGAAATTGTCGCTGACACGGCCTTCGTTCGTGTATACGACGTGACGAGGACTCTTTCCAGGAGCATGGACACGAAGCCCTAGACCTAGGCTACCCAGGGACTCGACCATGTGGCACGACGTGGCTCGTGTTGCAAGCTACGGGGCTCAACATGCGCCCACGAGGCCGCGCGCTGATATGCGTATCGTACGACGCATAGACACGACGTGGACACGTGTCTGTGTGGTGTACACCTAGACCCCGCCTAGACACCTGCATGAGCACGAGGCTCCTCGTGTTGCGTGTGGCATTTTATTGAGCGCGACACGTGCCCACGAGTACGTTTCTATTTATGCGTACACGTACCCGTGAGATACGTACTGACTGGACATGATACGGACACGTGTTCGACCCTGTGAGTACCCGAGCATGACACACACGTGTATACCTTCGTGTTTGCCAAGTTTCACGAGTTCTAGTTGTGTATTTTGAAATTTGAGTATCGGTTGGGTTATTTTGAGTTAATTTTTAGTTAGGAATCAGATTTTGAGATTTAAGCTCAGAGTTCTGGGCTTGATGATTGGATTTAGTTTAGTTTATGAGTTCAATTTTGTACTTAGACCTAAGGTTTATATTCGTTCATTTTTTAATCTACATGTTATATATAGTTTCCTTGTGTGTATCTCTCTATATATATATTAACTACATATATAGTTTGTTATATATATGATAGTAAATATGTATAGGCTTATATATATATAGATATGGGTTATGGGTTTAGTCGAGTCTGGGATGGTTGGGGGCAGCCTCGACAGCACACACACACACACACCCCCTTCCTTCTTTTCCTATGTATATATATATATATATATATATATATATATATATATATATATATATATATATATATATATATATATATATATAACTTCTTATATTCATTGATAGATATTAGTGTATATATAGTGTATATATATACTATATATAGTGTATATATGTATATATAATAATATGTAAGTTCGTCTCAGATTTAGCCTACCAGCGGCCATCACAGTGCGCGCACACACACACACATGCTTTCTTCTTTCCTTTGTGTTATATACATGTATGTATATATATATATATATATATATATATATATATATATATATATATATATATATATATATATTATATATGGAAAAACGGGATATGAGCCATAGGCTCATACTCTTAAATGAGCCATCCCACGTGGCTTCCATGTGGACCAATTAAAATATAGTGACTCGGAACAGAAAATTTAAATTGATAAAAATAAAATATCTCATAAAATATTTGATAAATAATAACTTGTCATATTTTTGCTTAGAAACTTACCAAAAAAAGTATGCCTGTGAATTTAAATAGGAATAATACCATTTGTCCCTCCAAAGTAAAATTAAAATTAACATTAAAATTAATATTAAAATTGAAATTAAAATTAATATTAACATTAATATTAACATTAAAATTAATATTAACAATATTATTAACATTAATACTAACATTAAAATTAATATTAAATTTAATAGTAATATTAATATTAACATTAACATTAATATTAACATTATTATTAACATTAACATTAAAATTAAAATTAATATTAACATTAATATTAACATTAAAATTAATATTAATATTAACATTAAAATTAATATTAACACTAATCTTAATATTAACATTATGGGATCTTTTATTTCTATCGATTTAAATTTCTAGGTAAACATATTTGGTAAGTTCTTTGGTAAAGATATGATAAGTTATTATTTACCAAATCTTTATGGGATCTTTTATTTCTATCTATGTAATTAAATTTTTTTCCAAGTCATCATATTTTTATTGGTCCACATGGAAGCCACATGGAATGGCTCATATAAGAGTATGAGCCTATGGCTCATATCCCGTTTTCCCTATATATATATATATATATATATATATATATATATATATATATATATATATATATATATATATATATATATATATATTAGTGTATATATAGTGTATATATGTATACATAATAATATGTAAGTTTGTCTCAGATTTAGCCTACCAGCAGCCATCACAGTGCGCGCACACACACACACATGCTTTCTTCTTTCCTTTTTGTTATATACATGTATGTATATGTATGTATATATATATAT